>CM040405.1:62082160-62117160 GCA_022702515.1 Ilyophis sp. 1 JC-2022 | reverse complement strand
GCTCTTTCACACCAGCTGAGATGCAGATTCCTGATGCATACACACTTGCGCACGCACGCAGACACACACACACACATTAACTTCTCTGTCTTTCACACCTTTCACCAGTACAGACAAGGACCAATGTCACATCTCAAGCACACAAACAAACTCACTGACAACAACCGCACAAGCCCAGAGACTGATCATAACTACCAGGCCCCATCTCTGCTGTTAATAAAAAAAAATTAAAAAGTGCAAATGACACACTCTCTACGCATGAAGAGGAAGGAAGGTGACTAAGCGCTCTCTCCTGTTTTCAGACACGTACGGCCCGGCTCTATAATCATTCACCCCACTCACGCTCCTGATGAACACGGACAGAGTCACTGTGGTTTCACTGTATGACAGAAGACCCGGAATAATGCTTAAAAAAAGGCTTCAAACACCAGACATACTGACACTACAAACTTTGGAATTTCCAGGGTAATGCAGATACCCTACAGACAGGAGATAGGCAAGCAGTATTTACACTGGGTTAAGCTCAACTTCTGCCACTGTGCCCACTGAATAATTACGACCACACAATCATTAGCAGCCAGTTACCACCCTGCCAATGGCTGTGATTATATTGGTTTGTGAGCTCAGTTTCTAGGTCTGTGATTATCCCAGTCTGTGAGCCAGTATCTAGAACTGTTCCTTTATACTATCTAATGTATTCCCAATGAATATGGTGATGGTCATTTTCCCCTGTACAGGTTAATGAGTTATTTAAGTATTTGTTTTCGGTTATCATTCTTCTTAAAAAGGCAAGGTTGATCTCAATCTTTACTTAATGGCACTGAGTGATGCATTTATCACTATTAGAGGTGTGTGTGTGTGTGTGTGTGTTTCTTATCAGTTACCTCAACCTTTTAAGGTCAAGAGTAAGACAAGAGACAATCAGTGACTCCAAAGGCCGACAGCCAACAGCAAACACCTCGCCTCCGGGCTCTGGAACCTGGTGTCATTGTGAAAAGTGGTCAAATAACCGCAGTCAACTGAACTTCGACCAATCACAGACAGTACCCAACTCTGTGCCAAAAGCAGCGAGAGAGACGTGCATTTGTTGCCTCAGAGATTTTCAATTTCCCATCATCCTCCTCCATTGCGCGCTCTCTCTCTATCTTTCTTTCTCTCTCTTTCTCTCTCTCTTTCTCTCTCTCCTGAAAATCCTGAAATCGTGCCTCACTCCACTTATCAGCACATTGTTTCCTTTAGCTCCTCGTCGACAAAGGGGGAAAAAAAACTCCACTTCCTGCCTCAACGATTTCAACACCTCTGCCAACTTTCATCAGAACTGAAAGCTATGAGGAAGGCTGTCAGGAAACAATTACAAAAATAAACTAATAAAAAAAATAATAAAAGAAAGTTGTATTAAAAATATTTTTTTTCTGCACCCGTTCAGGAGAAGAGTAGGGAGGGAAAACTAGTCGTGAAATAGCCAAGCTTGAATATGGCTTCCTCTCCTGGCGTGCGCAGGAGAGAGGCGGAGTTACTAACAGGAGAAGAGTGAAGAGAATAGAATATAAAAGAATACATTTTTTTTCCCATTAAGGAACTTCAGTTGTAGCCCCAGCATGTGTGTTGTGGGTCTGCCCCACAACACACAAACAAACATATCAAACAAAGACATTCAATAGAATCATTGCATTAATCAAACTAATTAAGTGAATTCAAGTGGAATACAGCCAAACGTCAATAGTCCCCACTGAGAAACATGATGTGTGTTTCTCACTGAAACGCTGTCACTCAGAATCCTCTACAGGGGCAGGTAGGGGCCTGTGCTCTCACGCCAGGCTTCGACGGTAAAAATACAAAAAAAAACAAACGTGAGGCACACAAAAAAAACAACCTGTGGATCCCTCAATATTTCAGTATTCTACTTTTGGAATTCTCAGTCTCTCAGTATTCTACCTGTGGAATCCTCAGTCTCTCAGTATTCTACCTGTGGAATCCTCAGTCTCTCAGTATTCTACCTGTGGAATCCTCAGTCTCTCAGTATTCTACCTGTGGAATCCTCAGTCTCTCAATACTCTATCTGTAAAGCTTTCAGTCTCTCAGTATTCGACCTGTGGATTTTTAAGTCTCCCAGTAATCTACCTGTGGAATCTCAAGTCTCTCAGTACTCTACCTGTGGAATCTCTCAGTACTCTACCTGTGGAATCTCAAGTCTCTCAGTACTCTACCTGTGGAATCTCAAGTCTCTCAGTACTCTACCTGTGGAATCTCTCAGTACTCTACCTGTGGAATCTCAAGTCTCTCAGTACTCTACCTGTGGAATCTCTCAGTACTCTACCTGTGGAATCTCTCAGTACTCTACCTGTGGAATCTCAAGTCTCTCAGTACTCTACCTGTGGAATCTCAAGTCTCCCAGTAATCTACCTGTGGAGTCTCTCAGTACTCGACCTGGGGTGCAGAGCAGGTGAGAGAGCAGCTGAGATTGCCCTGCACTAAACAACAGGCGTGCCGGGAGAACAGAAGAAGTATATACAGATAATGGAGTCAAAAAAAAGTGCTGCACTTCAGCCCAGCTACTGAATGATGCTGAAAAGCCTTAAGGCCGTGACACACTGGGGACGTAACGAATAAGCGAGGCGAAAATGCGAATAATTCGTCTGCGAATATTTCGCGAAAAAACCTGACACACCAGCAACGATGCGAAAAAACGAAAAGTTCGCGTTCTTTTTCGCTTTTTTAAATCCGTGCGAATAAAAATGGATCACTCTTCGTCAAGCGATGACGACCTGGTTATCCGTTCGGTCCATCACGGAACGAAAGTATATATTTTTCCCTCTACCAGAACGTTAAAAACAGCATGCTTAAATTACATTGGCAAAATATTGAACCGGGCTTATTATGTGTCCGTTTTTACTTATGTAAAGTTTGTTTTGTCTACAACATGCTCTCCTTCTCTTCCCTCCTTTTACGGACATACGTGTTCCACTGCCTCTTGATCTCTTCCACTAATATAAAGGGTTAACCACAACATAACAATACATTACGTCATTTCAGCAAACATATTTAAAATACATTTGTCGTAGTCTTCTATACAGTGTATCAACTCATGAAGTCTGAAGAGTTTTCTCCAAAACGATCGCTACAGGCAGACCTCGTCTGTTTTCCTCGTTATTTATATAACTTGGCTATCAGTAATCAGGAAATCCACACAGCAGTCGGAATAAGATTTTTGTGGAACTTTATTTGACACGCACACAGACAAGTGTTCGCTAGCTTTCATCCTGTTTTCACCAAGGCAAACAACCCAGCCGGTGACAGCGTAGCCTACATGAACTCGCCTAAAGTAAAACAATAAATAGCTATGTTTGTGTGTAATCGCCACTGGCTTGTTATCTTCTTTACATGAACTGCTATCAACGTTAACGTTAGACCTAAAGGTTAGCTGGAGACAACTTTAAAGCCAATGCTAATAACCTGAGGGAGCTGATCAGATAGCAAGTTGTGCGTATTGCAACCATTTAGCTATAAACCCACCATCTTCATAGCCTATTTGCTCGGCTATGGTTTTCCACAAATTGTCCTTCAAATCGTTGTCTTTGTAACTACGATGTCTCTTGTCGAAAAGGACGCTATTCTGTGACACATATAAAATCACTTGGTCCGCGATATTTGATGTTGAAGTTTGTTGTGGTAGTGCGGTGACGTCAGTCATGGAAACTTGTTATGATTGGATAGATAAAAAGTTTCGCAAACGAAAACTCGCAAAAAACGAACTTGAAGCGAATAAATTAAATGCCGCTTTTTCGCAAAGGACATTTCGCGTTGGATGTGCAAGATTTTATGAAAATACAGGAGTTCGTTTTTATTTTTCAACGTGCGATTTATTCGTGCGATTAAATCGCGGGCGGTGTGTCACGGCCTTTACGCAGGTAACTTGAAAATAGACTAACTTGAAGAAAAATTGGAGCACACAGACCGTTTGGACACAAGTCATGTACTGTATGTGGAAACATGTTGACCCGTTTATGAAACGGGCTCTCCTCAGGTTGCCTATTTCAAAGTTACTATTTTTAATTTGAAGTTACAATGGGAGTGTATTAGATATACTGTGGGTCTACCGTATAATGGGGGGGAAGATATGCACAGCTCAGGTCTGATTTAAAAAACATAATTCTAAGAGGTAAAAAAACAACAAAAAAAACCCTTCAACCCTTTCCTTTAATCCGTTCACTAAGTACTTGCCTTATAAGCTGTCCAAACCGCCTCAAGACGATACTCAAAGGTTTAGTCATTCCTAAATAACCAATCATGTTCCCTCAAAAGAACATGACAGGGTGATTTCTTCAGCAGGTAAAAAAAAGAAGCCCCTTTATTTATACCAGGCCTTAAATCCATTCCTTAGCTCCTAACCTTATAATCCGTCTTAATCAGCTCGACAACGATACTCAAAAATGTCGTCATTCCTAAAATAACCAATCCTGTTCTCTCAAACGAGCATCCACCTCTCAGCCACCGTCGGCCACAGCGGAGGTTTAGTATCACGGCCTACGCTGTTGTTTACCACCAAGCTTCTTGGCCGGCTACTGCAGGGTCGAGTTGTGCAGGCAGGGCCTAAGCCCTGCGCTCGAGCCTAGCCAACAGGCCGTGAAGCCCGTCAGACCAAAGCAGGACCAGGTAACGACTCAGGTCTGATATTGAAAGCGGAAAGAAACAGAAACACAATATTCTATCCATCACTCCTTCTGCAGTGGTGTTCCTGGTGGAGTGTGTATCAGGCTTTAGGGAAACGGTGGCCAACTTTCGCCTCCTTCTCTTCCTCCTCAGGTTTCAGCTCACAGATCCTTGGAGAGAAAGCTTTAGGAAAAAACACTGTGACTCAGATATCTCATAAAAAGATAAAGTATCTCTGGCGTTCGCTCGGGTTCAGCCAACCAAAACAGCCGCTTCTCCGGGTTTTCGTTTTAAAAGCGCCCGTTTTCCGGCGTCTTCCAACCGGGGTGTATGACATTTAGCTGGGGCCTCGCACGGAAAAGGCAGCGGTTCGGACCAGAACTTATGGCCCTAAAATCCGAGCGCCGTCACAGTGTGGTGAGACCTTGAGGATGTCGAAGATGCAGGCAGGTCACCGGCGAGCGCATGGAAAAGCGCTAAACGCTGCTCCCTGTGTCAAACGCTCCTTGTTTTTTTTTTTTTACACAACCCTATGTCACCTTGCTGCAGAGATCTACAGCGGAGGCCCAGGTGAGCTGTATCTGGGATCTGGTCTTCTTTCTCCACACAGATCTGGAAGACTTGGCTTGGGACTTAGTGGTTGGGCAGAAACAGGATTCTCAGGTTATCCCAGGTGGAAGCCAAAAGCAAACAGAATGAAAAGGTGTGTGTCTGTCTGCCTCGGTTTGGATTCCCTGCCAGAACCAGGCCTGGCCACTCCTATCACAGCCAGTAGAGTGCCTTCCAGCTACGCACTAAATTACACAACTGTGACATACAGTCTTATACAAGCATGCATGCGCACACACCCTCACACACGCACGTGTACACACACACACGCACGCACGCACGCACGCACGCGCACACACACACACACACACACACACGCACATGCACACGAACACAGCATTAAAACAGGTTTCCTCATTTCCGAAAAAATGATCGTGACCTTTGCCCTCCCCCACACTGTGCAACGCTCCTGGAGGGGAATGGTGAAGCCTCAGCCACGCAGTCAAACACCCGGCGTAATTAGTCTCTCTCTCTAACAAGCTTGTTTCACGGCTGCGCGTGGATGTGCCACAGTACTCGCTCATTACCCAGGAGCCTCTCTGCCCCACTTCTCAGTCACGGGTACGAGGTCAACCAGTCACTGACTGATTAAGGCAGGCCAGAATAATGGAGTAATGAGTCACTGATTAAGAGGTGCTCAGAGGCAGGCCAGAATAATGGAGTAATGAGTCACTGATTAAGAGGTGCTCAGAGGCAGGCCAGGATAATAGAGTACTGAGTCACTGATTAAACTGTGCTCAGAGGCAGGCCAGAATAATGGAGCAATGAGTCATTGATTAAACTGTGCTCAGAGGCAGGCCAGGATAATAGAGTAATGAGTGACGGGCTTAATGGAATACTGTGATAGCACTGGCTAGAGAAAAGAGCTCCAGGCCTGATAATGGAGTACTGAATCATAGATTAAACACTTCTTGGGTGCATGTGTGTGCATGTGTGTGTGTGTGTGTGTGTGTGTGTGTGTGTGTGTGTGTGTGTGTGTGTGTGTGTGCGCAATTGTATGTGCGAGTGTGCGTGTACGTGTTTGTATGCAGTATGTGTACGAGTGTTTGTACAGGAACTGAAGAGTGGCAGGTACTTACTCCAGTACGAAGTGGCTGGCAGCCAGATCATGGTAACGATACACAAGGAGACACTCGTCCATGCGAGCTGCTCCTCCTCCCAAACGGAGACTCTGATAGAAAAACAGCAGGTCCTCTGGGACACCCTGGAACAAACGAGAAAACCATCAACACTGAGCCTGTCACTCCAAACCTGTTACACTGTTTCTGGATCAGCCACTTTTAACACTGTTCCAATCACAATCAAATATAACACTGTTCCTTGATCGGTAATTTTAACACTGTTCCCATACTGATCACTTTCTGGATCAGCAACCTGTAATACTGGTACTATGAAGGTCGAGCATAACACTACACCTGGATCAGACCTGTGCCAATGCTCCACATGGCAGCCATATCGTATTTAGTGTAAAACACTTAAAGAAAAACTCCTCATCAAGCATAAGGCTTACTAACAGGACTTCTGTCACATTTAAGATCTGTGTACTGGCCACTGTTACAAATGCAAATTTTCCATTTGTTATACGCCAATATAAGCACATACAAGTTCTAATTCGGTTAACATGCTTCGGTCTAATGAACGCTGCGGATGCTTAGTTACTGATAATGATATAGTGTGCCCTGGCTCCGATTGGTCAGATACAGTAGGCAGGCAGCTGTAAACTGACCGCCAGCAAACGCAGAGACTCACTCAGGAACTCCTCGTAAACAGTTAGCCTCGTCTGTGAAAATACTCTTCTAACCCCAGCGGTCAAACGGTTAAAGCGCTGGTCTGGCAATGATCAGGGGCACCATTTCAAAACACAAATATCACACATATTTGAATGTCCAATGCAGTTATTAAACACTGCGCACACATTCATTTTGCCTAAAAATAACAGTGATTTGGAAGGCGGTCATTTTGGATGGGGTATATGAAACCGTACTCAGCTGCAGAGCTAATTAGACAGGATCTCTGTACTCTCTGCAGGGTTCAACCAAAGGTTTTTACAATGCAAGTCTCTACAGTAAAACAGACAAAGTTGAAGGGGCTCCTGTGTAAGGACTCCTTTGTGTAGTCCTGATACTTCAACATTTCTACTTTAGTTTCCTCCCCACCCCCCCACACCTACAGAGCTGTGACTAAAACATTATCTCAGGTGTGCGTAAGTAACCTTAAAATAAAGATAAATAAACGGTTCTCGGTCCAGTCCGAAGCGGTTTGCTCGACTCGTGAGCCACGAGCCGCCGCCGCTCGCGGCTATGCTAATTCTCCTTCCCTGTGTTCCTTGATGTTATCACCGACGGCAGGCTTTCATATGTAGCGCCTTTGCGGCAGATACGAGAGGGAGTGTTGAAGGACAGGTGCAGGGGGAAGCGGGAAAGGGTTAATCCGCCGTGACTGCGGGCCTTAAACTCCATTACACCTCGGATGCTTACCCCTTCAGTCCTGGGACGTTTATATGAGCTATAACCTTTGATTAATGTGAGCACTTTTAAAGAGAAAAGAAGAATAAAAACGACAGCACAAGCACACACACATGCTCCCCACGCCTGTTCCATGACAAAACAAAGGCCTGGATTTTTAGCAACGTTCGTCCTTAACTTCGACTTAAACACAAATTAAAGTGAAACTCTCTCTCTCTCCCTTTCCCTCTCTTTCTCTCTCTCTCCTTCCCTCCCCCTCTCTCTCTCTCCCTTTCTCTCCCTCAGGTAAGTGTTTACTGGTTATTCCTGATTGGGGTGCCTTTTTAAGCTTCCCGGTTGCCTGAGAGAGATGGATAGTAACCCCACCTGTGTAGGCACTCTTTTTTTTTTTTTTAAATTTGTTTCTGATTTTTCCCTTTTTCTCCCAATTTAGTAGCCACCGCTGCACACCCCGTCTATCGGTACTTTAGGAAGGATGCTACGTCCTCTACAGGGCGCAGCTCCTGACCGTGACACGCCCTGGGTCCTATCGTGCGCAGTGGTTCTCTCCGAGCCCCTCCCCCCACCCGGAAGCGACTGCCAATTGTCGCTTCCACAGGCCACCGGCCACGCTCGGCTGTGGCAGGACCGGGGCGCGAACCCCGCTCCTCGGAGTACAACTCGCTGACTGAAAGTCAGCGGTCTTTACCGCTGTACCACCGCGGCGGCTTGTGTAGGCACTCTTGTTAGTTTCTTCTGGGAGAAGAGATCTGGTAGTTCAGTTCTCGTGGCTTTGTTTAGTTTAGGTGAGTTTAAAGGTAAGCCCTGCGTCCGACAGCCCATTGCGTGGTTGGCCCAGGAGCTTATCCTCACTTTGTTCTTTTTGGCCAGTATCCCCGGTATAGTCTGGTCTCGCTATACGTTTAGTCGGGTCTCGCTGTACGTTTAGTCGGGTTTCGCTGTACGTTTAGTCTGGTCTCGCTGTACGTTTAGTCTGGTCTCGCTGTACGTTTAGTCGGGTCTCGCTGTACGTTTAGTCGGGTCTCGCTGTACGTTTAGTCGGGTCTCGCTGTACGTTTAGTCGGGTCTCGCTGTACGTTTAGTCGGGTCTCGCTGTACGTTTAGTCGGGTCTCGCTGTACGTTTAGTCGGGTCTCGCTGTACGATTAGTCGGGTCTCGCTGTACGATTAGTCGGGTCTCGCTATACGTTTAGTCGGGTCTCGCTATACGATTAGTCGGGTCTCGCTATACGTTTAGTCGGGTCTCGCTATACGTTTAGTCGGGTCTCGCTGTACGTTTAGTCGGGTCTCGCTGTACGATTAGTCGGGTCTCGCTGTACGATTAGTCGGGTCTCGCTATACGTTTAGTCGGGTCTCGCTATACGATTAGTCGGGTCTCGCTATACGTTTAGTCGGGTCTCGCTATACGTTTAGTCTGGTCTCGCTATACGTTTAGTCTGGTCTCGCTATACGTTTAGTCTGGTCTCGCTATACGTTTAGTCTGGTCTCGCTATACGTTATGTGCCTCATTGTGACACGAGTCAGAGGTGGAGGAGGTGACACTCCTCTTTCACATACCTTACCACATTCCCATCTGGACTCAACCCCCTATAATAAAGGTGTTCTCTTTTCTTTTACACATACATGTGTAAGACGTCAATACGCACGCCGCTCGGCACTTACATTCTCGCAAACGCAATCCCTTTATTCAGCTGCATATTTTACTGAAGCATGGCAGGTGACACGCCTTTGCTCACCTTTGCACAACAGCAGTGCCCCACCCGGGAATCGAACCTGCCACCTTGGTTAGATCCCTAACCACCGCGGCACACTTTAAACCTTAAAGCTCAGAGCTGCAGCATGTATGACGCCAGGCTTTTGGTTTCCACGGCGCAACAGAAGAAGGACCCTGTTGAGAAATGATTTGTTTGGGTGTCTGCTGTTTCTACAGACGGAAGTCCTGGGTGGTCGACCCTCTATATTTAAACACATAAGTTCAGTGGTGTGGAGCAGTGACTACAGAAACACACTCTCAAAAAGGATGTGTTGATATCCAACACAATTTCTGTGTTACTACATTTATGTTACTTTCAACACATTCTGTGTCAAAATACACCAAAATATGTGTTAAAAAACCTTTTTTTGAGACTTTTTAACGCAGACTGTGCTGAAAAGTAACAATAAAATGTGTTGACCTTAAAACCTAACTCGGCACAGAGGTGTGTTAAAAAATTAGATGTTATGTGTTGTTTTGTATGTGTTGTTTTGATAATGCAGGCTTCTCACCGTTTGAATCTCTGGTGGGAACACTGTTCTTTTACCTTTTGGAGTGAAGTACTGCTTCTTTTACCAAAAGAAGAGCGTGTAAAGACATACTCAATTCCAGGCATGAACATTGTCATGCAACACCACACGCTGACGACACACATACATACAAATATACATGTACTGCACACACACACATGTAACTACGTGTGTCACCAGCAAGGCTGTGGGAACACTGTCTGTCTGTGGACAGTGCTATGTAAGAACTACATAAGATAACATAGGTTCTGATTGGGTCATTCAGTTTTTGGGGGGTGCCTCACCTTTCCACCCTCATTGAAGATTCCCACCTTATGGAACCAGCTGCGGGAAAAGAACCAGGTAGGCATGATGACTGTGGGACCATGGGAGGTGTACACCTAGCCAACATAAAGAGAGATACATATAAATTAACTGCTAAACACACCTGTGATATACCGACTAGAGTAAACACACCTGTGATATACCTACTGGAGTAAACACACCTGTGATATACCGACTGGAGTAAACACACCTGTGCTATACCTACTGGAGTAAACACACCTGTGATATACCTACTGGAGCAAACACACCTGTGATATATCTACTGGAGTAAACACACCTGTGATATACCGACTGGAATAAACACACCTGTGCTATACCTACTGGAGTAAACACACCTGTGCTATACCTACTGGAGCAAACACACCTGTGCTATACCTACTGGAGTAAACACACCTGTGCTACACCTACTGGAGCAAACACACCTGTGATATACCGACTGGAGTAAACACACCTGTGATATACCTACTGGAGTAAACACACCTGTGATATACCTACTGGAGCAAACACACCTGTGATATACCTACTGGAGCAAACACACCTGTGATATACCTACTGCAGTAAACACACCTGTGCTATACCTACTGGAGTAAACACACCTGTGATATACCGACTGGAGTAAACACACCTGTGCTATACCTACTGGAGTAAACACACCTGTGCTATACCTACTGGAGCAAACACACCTGTGCTATACCTACTGGAGTAAACACACCTGTGATACACCTACTGGAGTAAACACACCTGTGCTATACCTACTGGAGAAAACACACCTGTGATATACCTACTGGAGTAAACACACCTGTGATACACCTACTGGAGCAAACACACCTGTGATATACCTACTGGAGTAAACACACCTGTGATACACCTACTGGAGCAAACACACCTGTGATACACCTACTGGAGTAAACACACCTGTGCTATACCTACTGGAGTAAACACACCTGTGATATACCTACTGGAGTAAACACACCTGTGACATATCTACTGGAGCAAACACACCTGTGATATACCTACTGGAGTAAACACACCTGCGATATATCTACTGGAGCAAACACACCTGTAATATACCAACTGGAGTAAACACACCTGTGATATATCTACTAGAGTAAACACACCTGTGATATACCTACTGGAGTAAACACACCTGTGATATATCTACTGGAGTAAACACACCTGTGATATACCTACTGGAGTAAACACACCTGTGATACACCTACTGGAGTAAACACACCTGTGATATATCTCGGTTAAACTCCAATTGGAGGGTTTCTAAAGAAGCCCTATTGTAGCTGCCCACACAGCACAGCATGACGGCGTTTGATACCAGTTTCTCTCACACACACAACACGCACACACACACACAGGCCTGCAGACGCCAGTTAAGCTCTCCCGGAAATGAGGGGGTGTTTGGGGTGTGGGGGGGTTTAATTTTGCCCTGCAACCCCCCCACACCCCCCCACCCATCTCCAAACAGTCATCCTTCTGAGTCATACAGTTTGGAGAGAGAGAAGAAAAGGAATATGTACTCACTGTAGACACACGCACTCCACAAATACAGAAAACCGCCCCCAACACACACACACACACACACACTCTATCTATCTCATCAATGCCTGTATGCACTAAAAGAGACACCTTGGGAAGTGCTTCCATTGCCACCCACAGAGAGGTAGACCTCGCCATTTAAAATGATACCCTCATATACGGCACATTTGCCTTACATCCTACAAACAAATCCCCAGTCAACATCCACAACAGAACAGGACAGTTTACTATACTGAGGTAAACTGGCCTTAATGGTTTACACTGGTTTACAACTAGTCTACATTTTTCTAACATAGCGACACATTCTAACAAATTTTTTTTGTATTGTGCAGCCACGAGTTAAGATGCTTAATGGTTTAACAGAGGCTCTGTTTATTTGTTTCTCTCTAAATGACGCTGTACACCCATGGCATATTAGACCACAATTAGTGTGTAATGTAATTTCACTGGATCATCCTCAAAACCTTTAAATCTTTTAGTCTCATTCGACTCCAAGGTTGCAGGTTAGATTCCTGTACAGTGCTGTACCCTTGAGCAAAAGTACTAAACGAGAAGTGGTTATTTAAATATCCATCTGTATAAGTGGACGGTACATTAAAAAATTGTAAGGCGCTCTGTAAAAATGCTTAAACTGGAAACGCACTACAAACATGTCAAGGGCACATCTTTTATGAAGTAGTTTGAATGATGTCAAGTAAGAGTTAAGAGGCCCGTTAACTTAATGACAGAGAAGGGCTCTCACCCTGGATCCTGCCGTGTTAAAAGTTCTGGCCGAGATGGCCCACGAGGTTCAGTCCGACACACGCAGGCGAACGCACCGGCACACACACGCACACGCACGCACAGGACACGCGACGCGGCGAGCGGCACGCGACACGCACACGCGATCGCACGCCTCCAGAGGAACGCGGAGAGACGCAGGCCCATCCGGGGCCGGCTTGCCTGATTGGCTGCATTTTTAGGAGTGCTCTCATTTTTTGAGAGGCCGCCGCGTCCCACATCAAAGCGAGGCAGTACAGAGGCGCTGAGCGCGGCTCCGCGTGACCTCCAGAGTCTCAGCCCCAAACACCGCAAACAAAGCCGCCTGTTCTAAATAGAGCCTTTAAAAGCCGTTCCTCCGGAGTTCGGCCCTGAACGCCACAAAGCTGTCCATTTTAATTAAAGCTTTTTAAAGCAGTTTCTCTCAAACACTCAGTTTGCAGAGCCTGCTATTCCTCTGAAGTTATAACATGCAGGCTCTAAAGTACAGTACATACATATCCAAAAATATAAACAAACATATAGAAATATATTCCGTGTGAAGCATACGTCTCAAGATTTATTTCTCAACTGTCAAAAGTGCATCATGCAAAGTTCTGTCCACAAACGAATTATGGCATACTATAACCATAAGACATACTCATAAAAAAGCTTTCAACTTCAAATATGTTATATCATCTAGATGAATAAACAAAACGCAGGAGAACAATAGGGGTTTGTTTCGCAACGTGAACGACAGTAAAATTGTGTGTGTGTGTGTGTGTGTGTGTGTGTGTGTGTACGTGCATACACCTGTGACTGTGTCGACTGCCGTGCCAAGACAGAAACTCCTTCAAGACGGGACTTGACTTTGTCTGAACCAGCCATAATTATTCACCTGTTATTGCACTTGACTTTACAGTGTGAGTCACTTTTACAGGTGAAAGGAGGGAGGGAGGGAAGGAGGGAGAAAGAGGGGGAGAAGGAGAAGGAAAAGAGGAGGGACTGGTGCACTGCGTGTCGATGGACAGGAAGTGAATGAGTGTGTTTGTGAGGAAGAGCACCCCTATTCCTTTTTCATTTCTCTCTCTCTCTCTCTCTCTCTCTCTCTCTCTCTCTCTCTCTCTCTCTCTCTCTCTCTCTCTCACACACACACACACACACAGCAAGCACGCACGCACGCACGCACGCACACAGATAAACCACACGGGCACACGCACACACACAGCAAGCAAGCATGCACGTACGCACAGATAAACCACATGGGCACACACACACACACACAGCAAGCACGCATGCACACAGATACACCACACGGGCACACACACACACACACACACACACACACACAGCAAGCAAGCACGCACTTACGCACACAGATACACCACACGTGCGCACACACACACACACAGCAAGCACGCACGTACGCACAGATACACCACACGTGCACACACACACACACACACAGCAAGCACGCACTTACGCACACAGATACACCACACGTGCACACACACACACACACACAGCAAGCAAGCACGCACTTACGCACACAGATACACCACACGTGCACACACACACACACAGCAAGCACGCACGCACGTACGCACACAGATACACCACACACACACACACACACACAGCAAGCACGCACGTACGCACACAGACACACCCACACAAAATACTACGTTTTACAGATTCCATTAACCCCTTCTCAAGCACAACCTTTCTGAACATAAGCCCAAAATAAAATGGTTACTGTACTTGAACCTCCTGGTCTCTTCTGTAAGGTAACCCTAAAGAGTTTGTTTTACAAGAGTCAGAATTACTTAAAGAAGTATTCGTGAAACAGAGCAACAGAAGCTACAACACAGTGGAAGTGGACGTTTTTTTCTCAACTAAAAGATTCATTTTGAATTTATTTGCCGGGATAAGGATACCGACTTTCGTGATTACCAAATTACCGTGATTCGTATCATCTGGGGATTTCCAGAACACATAGAACGTAAGAAGTCATCGCTTTGATTGAGCCTGTTTTGTTATCCTGTTACAAAATAAGGAACTGTTGTTGCTATAACATCGGGCTCGTAAAATAGTTTATAAAGATAGAATTGTGAGTTTTAACACTTTCAAACGGTACATTGCTTGACCAGATTGATTGAAATGTTTATTAAAAAAAAGCAATGAATGCAAATAAACTAAACCAATTCCAGCCCGAATATATTACATGATACTGTACTCCAATATTGCTTAAGGGGTTTTAAAACCAGCTGTGCTTGCATGTATATAGTTACCTTTAATTCAAATCACAGTGCATCATTTTAGCCTGTGTTCATCTGCAAAAACATTACATTCTCAAATGCATATGGCAACTAAATTGATCCCAAATCTGGGCCCTTCCCTGGGCCTACAGGCTAAGGGGTCACAAATGAGCCTTCACTAGGCTGGCAGGCCATGGGGCCACAAACAAGGCTGTCACTAGGCCTTCAGGCCAACGGACCACAACCAAGCCTTCCCTAGGCCTACATGCCAACGGACCACAAACAAGCCTTCACTAGGCCTACATGCTAACGGGGAGACAAACAAGCCTTCACTAGGCCTACAGGCTAATGGGGACACAAACAAGCATTCACTAGGCCTACAGGCTAACGGACCACAAACAAGCCTTCACTAGGCCTACAGGCTAACGGGGACACAAACGAGCCTTCACTAAGCCTACATGCAACAGGGACACAAACAAGCCGTCACTAGGCCTACATGCAACAGGGACACAAACAAGCATTCACTAGGCCTACATGCAACAGGGACACAAACAACCCTTCACTAGGCCTACATGCTAACGGACCACAAGCAAGCCTTCACTAGGCCTACAGGCTAACGGGGATACAAACGAGCCTTCACTAGGCCTACATGCAACCGGAACACAAACAAGCCTTCACTAGGCCTACAGGCTAACAGACCACAGACAAGCCTTCACTAGGCCTACATGCAAACGGACCACAAACAAGCCTTCACTAGGCCTACAGGCTAACGGACCACAGACAAGCCTTCACTAGGCCTACATGCTAACGGACCACAGACAAGCCTTCACTAGGCCTACATGCTAACGGACCACAGAAAGCCTTCACTAGGCCTACATGCTAACGGACCACAGACAAGCCTTCACTAGGCCTACATGCTAACGGACCACAGACAAGCCTTCACTGGGCCTACATGCTAACGGACCACAGACAAGCCTTCACTAGGCCTGCAGGCTAAGGGGCCACAAACAAGCAGAACTGCCCTCCCATTCTCAGGCGAACATGGCACTTCATTCCATTTGTTGTCATTTCTTTCTTACAAATAAGAAACGTCAGGTGACTCCACCCTTCCCGAGTGAGTCTGACTCAGGGCTTTTTGGTAGGAGCACAAACCAGGCAGTCCTGACGCAAAAAGTACCGTGAGGAGCCAATCACCCATGACGGCAGCACGGTTAGGAGGACGCTAGGTTTCTGCGCTGGGGGAGCAGAGTGGGGAAGAGGGGGGAAGTGAGGGATCCTGAGAAGGTGCCTCTCCATATTCCGAATGTGATCCGGGTCAAAACTTCCCCCGTCTGACCTCAGGGGACTCCCAAAAAGAACAGAGAACCTGCTCGCCCACATGGTGACGCACCAATAACATCGCCATGCCAATGGGGGCGTGGGGGCGGGGCCACGGACCAAGTCTTTATTTATTCCTCCTCCTGGAGGGGTTGTTTTTCCGGTTTATTATTAAAATGTATCTATTACATTTATTCAGCAGGACAGATGCAGGCTAATCTCCATTTCCTATATAACAGTGGTAGCTGTGCCTATATAACAGTGACAGATTCAGCTAAAAAAACAGTTTTGAACTACAGTCCATGAGCAGGTAAAAAAAATGGGTCAAATGAAGTTAACAGCAGCCCAAATGTGGCACGTTCACAGGACTGCAGCTGCCCTTCGGCCTCTGGGAGTCGGGACGCAGCCTTGTTGGGTGCCAGTTTGCCTTGTTCTCCTGGAGTGAGTGACAGGTCGGAGTTATAAATCAGCACCAGGACTGTGGCTCAGGGCCCAGCTCTCAGCAAGATGCATGTGTGTGTGTGTGTGTGTGTGCACCTGTGTGTGTGTGTGTGTGTGTGTGCACACCTGTGTGTGTGTCTGTGTGTGTGCACTTGTGTGTGTGTGTGTCTGTGTGCGTGCACCTGTGTGCGTGTGTGTGTGTGTGTGTTTGTGTGTGTGCATGTACGTGTTTGTTTGTTTGCACCTGTGTGCATGTGTGTTTGTGTGTGAGAGCGTGTACACCTGTGTGTGTGCGTGTGTGTGTTTGTTTGTGTGTGAGTACGCGCATGTACGTGTTTGTGTACGTGTTTGTGCCTGTGTGTGTGTGTGTGTGTGTGTGTGTGTGTGTGTGTATGTGCTGGTCTCTCTCTCAGTCTCCAATTTACCACCCTGTATGTGACTGCACCACCCTGTATGTGACTGTACCACCCTGGTTCTTCTCCAACCCCCCCCCCCCCATTTAATTCTGGTTCAACCGTTCTAACTGACCCATAAAACCACTCAATCTTCAACAAATTCAGGCAGACAGTGGTTTGAGCAGAATTATTATTTCACACTGTGGCCTTTTACTCTCAGGGCTTTGACAGAAAATAAATAGTGACAACTTTAGCTGATGAACAAGGGTCTCAGTCTTCCTCAAGATAAAGAAACGTCCCTCCTCTGCCACCAAAGTCACATTAAATCAGTACTCAGTAACTCAGCGCTGGGCAGGACGTGGCTTACAGGACGTTTACTAATCTGTTCACCACTCCAAACCACACAAAACCCAACGCTACCTCTTCCTGAGACGCACAACATTCGGCACACTGAGGCTCTAGCCAACCGAGCTCCGCCAGTCATTCAGAACACACACCTGAACACACCTGTACCCCAACGACCACCTGCACACTTTACCACAACACCTGCGTGGTTCTCCTGCCCCTCTCAAATAGCTACCCATCTGAGAACCTGGTGGAATGGGGGAGAGCAAAGGGTGGAGTCTGGCTTTATCATCACCCTGGCAACAGACTGACAGTGTGTTACAGAATCATGTAAGCCACACCCACAGGTGTGCATATATGAGCCACCTGGTGTAAAAACCTGCAACTCCTTTGGTGGCGAGAACACAGCAGCGGGCAGAGAGCAGGATCTGGATCCGCCTCCGGTCCAAGGGGACCATTCCGGTTGGTCTGCGGGTTGCCGTGGCAGCGGTTAGCCAGAGCAGCCTGTATTAGAACAGGAAGTGGTTTTCCAGTGAATCTGGCGGTGGCACCACAGAACAGGAAGTGGTGAAGAGAGAAGAGAGAGCGCTGGCACGCGTGAGCCCCGTCACACTGATAATTCTGAAAAGGCCTGACACTCGGGGTACGTGACAGATGTACAGTCACATACAGGTATTTAGCAGACACTCTTAACCAGAGCGACTTAGTAAAGTTCACACATAACGGTTTAGACAATAAGCAGAACTGATGCCGAGTCATTATTGGTAATTTGGTATGGTATATCCTCCTACAACCCGGCAATTCATTTTTGTCTTGTGTAGGGGACATGGGTCTCTGGCCATAATCTCAAAAACCATATATTCTACGATGCTGAAACCTACACTACAAAGGACATTCAATAAAATGTCACATTGCAGTTATCCAGCTAACTCGGTAATCCTGTTTCGTAGTATAGGCCCCAGGTGTGCTTTCAGTCTGTGGTAGAAGATACAGTGACTCTGCTGTCCTGACTGGAGTGTGGACCCCCCCCCCTCCCTCTCTCTCTCTCTTTCTCTCTCTCTCTCTAAGATGCAGCCACATCCCATTATAACCAACTCCCATCTGTAGAGCCTCAATCCAAAGGACTTGGACGAGTCCAAAATCCCCAGCCTCTTCCAAACACAGCAAGAATAGATCGCCTTTATCCAGCTAAACCAATTTAAGGGGCTTGGAGAAATTCCTGCACTGTATTTAATCTTTAATCTAATTTAACCGCTACCCTGGAACAATACACAAAAATGATGAAACCACATGTCTAATTTAGGGGTTATGCAGTAGTAAAATAATCCATGCTATAAATATGAAAATTAAGACAGTATTACAACCAAAACATTCCGTTTGAGAAATCTTCCCTTCTGGGGAATTTATACAGTGATGACCTGTGTAGTGGTCAGCTACGCCATAGGCAGCAGTGTAGTCTAACGGCGAGGGAACTGAGCTGGCAACCTAAACCTTAGCCTGCATTGCTCCAGTATATATCCAGCTGTGTAAATCCATACTACATAGATAAAATGCAAAAGCTGCATCTACTAAAGTTGGTCTAGTAAAATGCCAGTAATGCAATGAATCCCCTTTTCATTCCAACCCACGCAAAAATATATTCACACCCCTGATGAACTGCAGCAGAAAGCTGACTGGAAGAAAAGCAATGTTTTTCTGGTTATTGCAATGAAAATAAGTGCAGCTGATACCAAGACTACTGACAACTAGCACGGGTTTCACAAACGCCGCCATGACTTTCAAAGAGCACAATGATCAAATTCAATTTGGGGAAAAAAAAACACATTTTAAAATGATCAACAACAACAACAAAAAAACATCATATCTAACCCGCCGCCAAGTGTCCGCTGCCTGACCGTTAACAGAAGCTAGCGGAAGTAGTCAAAACCTGCATTGAGAACGTCGCCGTGAGAGTAGGCGGGCCCAGACGTATCATTTGGTTTGGGTCTGAGTGATGTCACTGGCTGACGTCACATGACCAGGGGCTAAGAGGCACAGGGATTGGATGAGTCAGCAGCACCTGCGGCCACGCCCTGCGGTCAGACGGAACGCAAACTCAGCTTTATGGGCACGTCCTTCACCGAAAATAAGGGGTGAAAATGTCTTCCATCTCTGCGAAGTATAGAGGAGGATCAAGTTTATTTTTAAAAGAAGGGTCGAAATAGTACAGGAGCGCTAAGTGAGAAACTAGGGAAGAAGAGAAGAGACTGTGGCTGCTGTTCTAGACAAAAGGAAAAGTAAAACTGGGCGTCGTACTTCCCTGAAATTCAACGCGTCCTTTTCACAGGAAGGGAGGAGAAAAATGTGATTTCAAATGATATTTAAACTGGCAAATCTGAGAGAAAATATTATAATTTCCAACCAGAGCCGTCAACGCATTTATAACTAGAAACCTTGAGACGACAGGTGACCGATATCAGGAGGTCGAATTTACAAACGGCTGTCACCTTGTTACCTCAGTGTTATCCAGTGTTTCTTTCACATTATTTGAGAATCTCAAAGTGCTTCACGGACCAGAAAGAAGAAAATATACAGTAAAAATCATTGTGTGTCCCTGTGATCTGAGGGGAATATGGATCCACACAAATACCCCAAGATTTTGGCTAAAAACCTCTGAGCTCAAGCTGGGTCAGCAGCGGGCATTTCAACATCCCAATGATGTTAAGTGCATACCCACATGATCTGAAAAGAAACGGTTCAGTGACCTCACTCATCAGATCAGTGGTCTGACCTGGCTGTCGCAATCAGCAGACCCAAATTCTATACCATTTTTCCGGTACTCCCGATTCGCCACCGTAGTGCACACACGCACAGGAAAACAACAACAACAAAAAAACAACTCCAGGGCCACGAAGCACGGAAAACTAAACAAATGATTCCCACATCAAACACGTCAGACGGTTGCGTCAACATCCTGATGGCAGCACTCGAGGAGGAGGAGGAACTCAGATTGGCAAAGTGGCTAAACTCATCTAGTGAGAACAGCTCAGAGAAGACTACAGGGGCTAACTCATCAAGGCCAAAGGATAATGGCAACAATACTGACTTGGGGGGTATAAATAAAGTGGATGGATATGTATACATTGTTTATTAAAAAAGCATGCAAGTATTTCAAAAATATTTTCCCTTGATCTTTCAGAGTGCAGATAGAATTACAATTTAATTTCACCATTTAAACTAGAACATTACATGTTCTTGTTTGCATGCAACAACAACAGTTGCATTGCTCTCAATTACAAGTCTGTAACAGTTACCCAATGTCCAATGCCTAATTCCCAGTGCCAAGCGTCCAATACTCAATGTCCAGTACCCAATACCCACTGCCCACTCTGTGGCACAATGAGAGCAAGCCTCCCCACGTAGAGCCCTGAAGAGCCACCCAATTACAGACCAGTCTCCATTTCCCGTCAAACAGAAAGAATGTCCTGCTGACAATAACTGACAAACAGAATTTTCTCTGATGTGGCTGGAAGATAATGAACCAGGGAGATGATGAAGGAGAGAAAGAGAGAGAGATAGAGGGAGGGATGGAGAGATTGAAAGAGAGGGACAAAGAGAGTGAAGTCTCTCTGGTGCAGTACCCTCTCGGCGCACCTCTAATCCAGGCCTCGCTGCTGCCGCTGCTGCTGACAGTGAGAAATAATCAGCCACAGCTCTCCCCTCCCCACCTCGTCACTCAACAGCGTCAGCCGGCCAATCACACGCTCGCGGACTGCTCATACCGTCTGCGCAGTGCCCAGTAACCGTGCAGGTCCGAGCGCTGCCCGAACGAAAGCGCTTCCGAGGGAAAATGAGGGCACGCTCACCAACGCAACCAGAACAAACGGCTACAATTCAGCCTTCATGGGAGCTAAAGTCCATATAACATGAAGAGACACTCAGTTCTGATACCAGCTGCAGTGCCTATGTCAAGCAACATTTACCCCATCTGACATCTGAGCTTTTATAAAAGCACACCAGGGTGATTGCCTAGCAGATAGACATGCTTCTTCTAGGTATGAAACATGTCGAAGATTAGACATTTTCAAACGCTAAAAAACTCTGAAATGTAATGTAATGTTATTCACTGTTCACTTTCGTTCACTTTTCAGACCCTCAAACATCCCTGTCATGCATCCACAGGAAACCACGCATAACTCAGCTGGGGGAAGCACATCTATGGCCTCCCTTCATTCCTCTTATAGCAGATCTGAGGTTTTTATTAATCGCATTTTAATGCATTTCATGGTTCAGCCCCCCCAAGTAGTTACTCACTCCATGTGAGCTTCACAAGAAACCCAGGGTCAGAATCCTGGGCTCTCCTGTGTTCCAAGAATTCTATTCCTGTGTGTCCCAAACATTCTATTCCTGTGTGTCCCAAACATTATATTCCTGTGTGTCCCAAACATTATATTCCTGTGTGTCCCAAACATTCTATTCCTGTGTGTCCCAAACATTCTATTCCTGGGTGTTCCACACATTCTATTCCTGTGTGTCCCAAACATTATATTCCGGTGTGTCCCAAACATTCTATTCCTGTGTGTCCCAAACATTCTATTCCTGTGTGTCCCAAACATTCTATTCCTGTGTGTCCCAAACATTATATTCCTGTGTGTCCCAAACATTCTATTCCTGTGTGTCCCAAACATTCTATTCCTGTGTGTCCCAAACATTCTATTCCTGTGTGTCCCAAACATTCTATTCCTGTGTGTCCCAAACATTATATTCCTGTGTGTCCCAAACATTATATTCCTGTGTGTCCCAAACATTCTATTCCTGTGTGTTCCAAACATTCTATTCCTGTGTGTCCCAAACATTATATTCCTGGGTGTTCCACACATTCTATTCCTGTGTGTCCCAAACATTCTATTCCTGTGTGTTCCACACATTCTATTCCTGTGTGTTCCACACATTCTATTCCTGTGTGTTCCACACATTCTATTCCCGTGTGTCCCAAACATTCTATTCCTGTGTGTTCCACACATTCTATTCCCATGTGTCCCAAACATTCTATTCCTGTGTGTTCCAAACATTCTATTCCTGTGTGTTCCAAACATTCTATTCCTGTGTGTTTCAAACTATTCAGAACCGGGGGAAACTTCTTCTTTGCCTCCCCAAGTCCCGCAAACTATAAAAACAATGGTCATTACTGTAAGTACCTTTTAATCTCACATACCTTTTTAAAAAAATGATTTATCAGTATTTAATAAATCATTTACTACTTTAGTCAATAGACATTCTTCTAGGCCCCATGTGTCTCATGTTCCTTATTCTACTTTTTCTAATCTCCTGTGCATACTCAGAATAATACATATCCAGTTCTAATCTACAATACAGTAAATCACTTTTTTTTTTTACTCCATGCGATTCATTTCAGCAGATGTTACCTCATATTTCTACCAACTACACAACATGCGTGTGTGACGGCTCAAACAAGGTACATATGTTGCGTGAGTAACAGAACCAAATTAAAAATCACATGACTTAAATACATGTGGGCTTACATGCCATACTTTTGGCATCCCATGATTATAGCATTTCCCCCATTATGCTAGAAGGAACATTTATATCCCTCAATACAGAGGATATCTTATATCTAGCTGTCACACGCCCGGTGACACCCCAGGGAGGGAGAGAATAGCCGGACACAGGGAGATGCGGCAATTCTGGTTTTCACCGGCGTTTTACTTGCCAAGAGAGAGCGAGAGAGAGAGTAAAGTGAGTGGAAGAGACAGAGAGAGAGAGAGAGATCGTTCATTGTACAAACAAACAAACAGACGGAAATCTCCACCTTTCTCCCCTCAGGGCTTCCAGGCACAAATAACAAACTAAAAATAACAAAGACAAAACGAACCAAGCACGCGAAAGCTCTTCAGCTTCCCACTTCTTTAGCTGTCCTTCTCCTCATTACTTTACACGCACGCCACTTAGACGCTCGTATCCAGACTTACACAACCTCATTTTTACCAAGTATCCAGAGCTGGGTATACAACATGCTGAAGTAAATCAGGTTAAGTACCTTGCTCAAGGGTACAACGACAGTGTCCGACCTAGGAAAGAAACCCGCAACCTTCGGGTCGCAAGCCCTAGCCATTATACTACACTGCCAGGGCTTTTCCCCAACACACAGTCTCAGCTCCTCAGAGTCAGAAACCATGTGGAGAGTGAGCACACCTGTAACACATGGGCTGACGTGCCAGGTGAGCGCCCGCTCGACGAGTCGGCACGGCTCCAGCCCGACGCTCTAGCGGTGCGTAAAACAAACCGCTCTTCTATGGTTCCGTCATCATTTGCGTGAGGAAATCCCTAATTTATTCAAATGAGCTGTGCTTTTTGATTTGGGTGAGATGCAGGGAGCGAACTACATATCGCAAGGAAATGAGAACAACAAAAATCTGACTGGCGGGTGACCAGCGATCTCTGAAGTTAAAGCTACAGTTGTGTTAAAAAAAATAGCAGTACAACATCAGTAACCTGATGGACCACTGTTATTAGTAGTAGTGATATTTCTGCATGGCAAATAATTTACTTCTGGATGTAGTAGTGTAATAGAAAAAACAACAGACCCAACTGTCATGACATGCACACTGCTTGTTCTGAGTAATTGACTCATTCATTGAAAGGGGCGTATTCAAAATAATAGCAGTGAGGAGTTTAATTAGAGAATTAATTCATTCTGTGAAAAAACAGGTGTCATTAATTGTCCTTTATTAAGGAAGAAGGGAAGCAAATGTTTCACACATTGTTATAAAATATATTTCCTTCTGAATTGCTAAGTAAAATGGGCCGTTCCAAACATTGTTCGGAGGACCAGCGTAATTTGATTAAAAAGTTGATTGGAGAGGGGAAAAAGTATAAAGAAGTGTAGCAAATGATAGGATGCTCAGCTAAAAAGATCTCAAATGCTTTAAAATGGCAACAAAAACCCGAAACACACGGGGAAAAAAAAGCAACTACTGTTAAAACGGATCAAAGAATAGTCAGAATGGCAAAGATTCAGCCAATCATCACCTCCAGAAAGATCAAAGATGATCTAAAATTACCTGTAAGTGCTGTTACAGTCAGAAGACGTTTGATCGAAGCTAAGCTATCAGCAAGAAGCCCCCGTAAAGCACTTGTTGAAATTGTTGAAAAAATGGCATGTGCAAAATCGGTTAAAATTTGCCAAGGAACATCGATTGGCCCAAAGAGAAATGGCGTAACATTCTGAGGACTGATGAGAGTAAAATTGTTATTTTCGGGTCGAGTGGTTGTCAACAGTACGTCAGACGACCCCCCGGGTACGGAATTCAAGCCACGGTACACTGTGAAGACAGTGAAGCATGGTGGCGCAAAAATCATGGTATGGGGACACTACGGTGTTGGGCCTATTTATCATATACCAGAGTTAATGGATCAATTTGAATACATCACAATACTTTTTAAATGTTTTGTTTATTATGTTGCCGTATGCCGAAAAGAAAATGCCCCAGAAATAAGTAAGCGAGCAACATCTTGGTTCCAGAATAAAAAGGATTGAGGTAATGGAGTGGCCAGCTCAAACCCCAACCTCTACCCCATTGAAAACTTGTGGGGTGACATTAAAAATTTAGTTTCTGAAGCAAAACCCAAAAATTTACAGGAACTGTGGAATGTAGTTTGTTCATCCTGGGCTGAAATACCTGTTTCTAGGTGGCAGAAGTTGGTTGACTCGATGCAACGCAGATGCGCAGCAGTTATCAAAAACAATGGTTATGCAACTAAATATTAGTTCAGTAATTTAAAGAGAAGTTAAATCTTGAAAAATTTCTTCAGTTTAAACAGTAAGTGTTTGAGTTTGAAGAGAAAAATGTCGACACTGATATTTTTTTGAACAGATTAATATTCCTTTTCTTTGCTTCCTGTAAAAGAATAACACAGACTTGATAAGATTTGTTAATGCTTTGATTTGGAATTGAATGTGTAATGTTTCCACTCCATTTGAAATATGAAACTAAAAGCTATTAATTAATATTAGCACTTTATTCACTTTTTTAACGCGCTGCTATTTATTTGAACACCACTGTATAAAATTTAAAAAAGCTATAAAATGCAACGTTGCACAAAATAAATATTACCGTGAGGAAACCCGGGGACAGTTTCACAAGCCACACTTACGTTAGTGTTCCATTCCATTTTGGCCCGAGGACGCTGTCCTTTGGGTGAAATATTACGCCGAGCTAAGTCAGGCAACTCAGGGCGACTGTTAGGTTTATTTACACCCTCTGTGTTCCAGGGGCGCGAATGTGGGGTTCATGTTCACACCTCTCTCCCCCTGGCCCGAAAAAGCCAGCTCTGATTAAGGGCCTTTTCAAAACGGCCTCACATTTTCAGCCGACCTGGCTTACAAAGCGCCTGTTGCACCTATTCTGCCAAATAAAGATGGGCTGAAGTTCTCCTGTGAGAGTTTTGCATGTGTAACATGTCTATGGATGCCTCGCAGAGCACAGACAGGCGGGAGGAGAATCCTGAATGGCGTGCGCGCGTTAGGAACGGTTATCAAACGTTCGTATTTGACGTTGTTGAGCCGAACTCGCCGCCTCGGCGAAGCAAACAGAGATCTTGGCAGCAGCACCTGAGAAATGGAAAAATTGCACAACTCTTGACCCACACCTCACAGATTGAAAGCACTCTTAACAGTGTGTGATGTATCCCGGTTTCAGAGATAAAACACTGCTACTCTTCTTTTGTTCTTTCACCTCGGCAGAAGCATAAGGAACAAGGTTATCCTGAAACATAAGCAGTACAGGAGCTGGAGGAGACCTAAAGGGGGCCTACCGGCTGTCACAACTTAACGTAACTCCTGCAGTAACCTGGGAGCAGCACCCCCCTCCCATCTGGGCGACCCACACATTACGCTCTACTGAGAACCTGGCCAGCACAGAGCTTGGAAATAGTTTGTGTGATTTATTAGCTAGTGATTAATCTGACAGGAAATGGAACACAGGCGCTTTTTTAATCTTTCTATAAAAAAATGTATCCTAACATGTGCCAATGTGCTTCAAGCCCCTACCAGCACCCCTGAACAGACCCTCACACACACACACACACACACACACTTGCGCAGACACAGACACACAAACCAGAGTGTTATCCGAGAGCAGGTGATGTGGAATAAAAAGCTAAACTGATTTGGGGAATGGGGTGTGTGCATGTTTGGGGGAATGGGGATTTGTGCAGATGTGAGGGGTGTGGGTGTGTGTGTGTGTGCGCATGTGTGTGCAAGTTAGGGGGAGTGTGTGTGTGTGTGTGTGTGCAGGTGTGGGGGAATTACAGTGGACGGCAGAACATTCACAGATGAAGGTGTGGGAGATGCACTGGGATCCAGATCACATTCAGGAACCAAGACCACTCTTGAGTGAATGTAACTCATATAGTTGGCAGGGTGACGACCTCTCGCCTCTACCTGCTTAGGAATCTACTGTACCTCATTCAAACATTTGTACATGCGTATCTGTGTGTGTGGGAGATTGAGTGTGTGTGTGTGTGTGTGTCTGTATGTGAGAGAGAGACAGAAAGATATATTATGCGAGGGAATGAGAGCCTTCGGTTATGATTTCACGGCAGAAAAATGCCACATCTCTTTCAGCGGGACATCTGTTTCACTTCATCCCCGCAGATTAGAGCGAGCTCCTCTTCCTCTCCAGAGCTGGAGAACGTGCAGATTAGAGCGAGCTCCTCTTTCTCTCCAGAGCTGGGGAACGTGCAGATTCGAGCGAGCTCCTCTTCCTCTCCAGAGCTGGGGAACGTGCAGATTAGAGCGAGCTCCTCTTCCTCTCCAGAGCTGGGGAACGTGCAGATTAGAGCGAGCTCCTCTTACTCTCCAGAGCTGGGGAACGTGCAGATTAGAGCGAGCTCCTCTTCCTCTCCAGAGCTGGGGAATGTGCAGATTAGAGCGAGCTCCTCTTCCTCTCCAGAGCTGGGGAATGTGCAGATTAGAGCGAGCTCCTCTTCCTCTCCAGAGCTGGGGAACGTGCAGATTAGAGCGAGCTCCTCTTTCTCTCCAGAGCTGGGGAACGTGCAGATTAGAGCGAGCTCCTCTTTCTCTCCAGAGCTGGGGAATGTGCAGATTAGAGCGAGCTCCTCTTCCTCTCCAGAGCTGGAGAACGTGCAGATTAGAGCGAGCTCCTCTTCCTCTCCAGAGCTGGGGAATGTGCAGATTCGAGCGAGCTCCTCTTCCTCTCCAGAGCTGGGGAATGTGCAGATTAGAGCGAGCTCCTCTTCCTCTCCAGAGCTGGGGAACGTGCAGATTAGAGCGAGCTCCTCTTTCTCTCCAGAGCTGGGGAACGTGCAGATTAGAGTGAGCTCCTCTTCCTCTCCAGAGCTGGGGAACGTGCAGATTAGAGCGAGCTCCTCTTCCTCTCCAGAGCTGGGGAACGTGCAGATTAGAGCGAGCTCCTCTTTCTCTCCAGAGCTGGGGAACGTGCAGATTAGAGCGAGCTCCTCTTCCTCTCCAGAGCTGGGGAACGTGCAGATTAGAGCGAGCTCCTCTTCCTCTCCAGAGCTGGGGAACGTGCAGATTAGAGCGAGCTCCTCTTCCTCTCCAGAGCTGGAGAACGTGCAGATTAGAGCGAGCTCCTCTTCCTCTCCAGAGCTGGGGAACGTGCAGATTAGAGCAAGCTCCTCTATCTCTCCAGAGCTGGGGAACGTGCAGATTAGAGCGAGCTCCTCTTCCTCTCCAGAGCTGGAGAACGTGCAGATTAGAGCGAGCTCCTCTTCCTCTCCAGAGCTGGAGAACGTGCAGATTAAAACACAAGCTCCTCTTCCTCGTGCCAGAAAGGACCATACACAGCCACTCCTCTTCCTCCACACATTAAACTGCATGTATTCTTCATCACACCTGCCACTCAGCGGATGGGTTATGTTTCATTTCTTTTTTGCTGTAGTAGTTGTTTTCGGTATTGGCCAGGAAGGGTGATGCATATTCACCCACAGGCCTGAAGAGCTGGCAGGTGGGCAGGTGGGAGAGGGTGGTCATCCAGCATTCCACATCATTAAAAAAAAAACCCCGTACAATCCAATTGAAAAATAATTGCAACATAAGCATCTCTCTCCATTTCTCGCTCTCCCTCTCTCCTACTCTCCTACTACCCCTCTCTCACTCTCTCCATCTATCCAAAAACTCTGTGCTTCTCCACAGTAAAAACTCTCCAAAAATGATTTGTGGCCCAACTGGAAATTCAGTTACGGGTGGATGTAATAACCATCAGAGCTGCCAAGACACAGCGATGGTTGCGCTCTGTGTGTGTGTGCGCGTGCATATGTGTGCATGTTTGTGTGTGTGTGTGTGTGTGCGTGTGTCTGTGCGTGCGTTTGTGTGCAAGCGTGTGCGCGTGCGTGCGTGTGTGTGTCTGTGCGTCTGCGTTTGCCTGCATGCGCGTGTGTGTGTTCGTCTGTGTTTGTGTGCATGCGTGTGTGCGTGCGTGCGTGTGTGTCTGTGCGTCTGTGTGTGTGTTTGTGTGCATGCGTGTGTGTGTGTGCGTGCATGCATGTGTGTGTGTGGATAAGGTTTATAAGCCGCTGCTGTGGGGGGAGCTTGTATAATCTGTGCCATGTCATCGGGGCAGCTCTTCGGCTCAAACGCACAGGAGGGCCAATGCAGGAGGAGAGAGGCCTGCTTCACCCAGTGCATCTGCATGGTAATAATAAGGAGTGTTAAACCACATACTACTCACTCATCATTCTCATGACATTGAACCATGATGGCCAGTGTGTGCATACGGCTGAAGGATGGATTGAGACAGATTATCTGAGACAGACACCGTAGGCGAACAGGGAGGAGTACATAATGTAGATACCGATAGACTAAAAATATGAGGGTGTTAAAGAGGAGTGGAAGAAGTGAGGGAGAAACTAAAAGAGAAAAAGAAAGAAAGAGAGGGATGTAGAGGAGTGTGAGAGAAAGAAAATAGTGATAAAGACAGAGAAGAAACTGAGTGAGAGAAGAGAGAGAGAGAAGAGACAAATGAAAAAAAATTCCAGCCCCTGTATTAGGACATTCTAATAATCAATAAACCAACTCAAATGGCAAAAAGAAATCCGAAAAAAAGGAGGGAGATAAGATAAGCAGAGGAGTGAAGCAATTCGAGGAAGAGAGAGGGAGAGGAAGGGAGAGCAAGAGGGAGAGAGAGGAGACATAAATAGCGGGAGAGTCGTTCATAGCGGAGGTGTTGACTCTTATCCAGCACAGAGAGCCGCGCGGCAGCTAACGCAAAGTGAGCAGCGGGCTGCGGAGGATGGCTATAATCGCTAAAAGATGTGGAACTTCCCCCGGGGCCGTGATGTGAAACTGGGATAACCTCGAAGGAATGTAAAAATAAGCACACCTGAAACCCGATACGGGCTTTAAGAGGAGAAGTAGAGAGGAGAGAGACCGCTCCTTCCGTTATGAGCCGTGACCAAAAGACGCACCGTCGCCAGGAAACCGCTGCAAGTACCCCCTGCAGAGGGCCACAGCTACCAGGGCAGAGAGGATGCTGGGATATGGAGGGTTTTGGTCTTGGGGAATGAGCAAGGACATGTTGTCCTAAGGTTCTGAACAGGGCATAATAAATAACATTAGTTGTAGCAGCCAATAGAGCAATGCCAACAGTGACTGCTGGATACTTTCTGGCTATACATCCAGATAATTCCCAGAAGGATCCCAGAAGGCATAAGTCATATAGTCAGAAGGCATCCACCAACCACTGGTGCCGTTACTCAACTGGTTGTTACCAACATACACAATGATTGGTGGAGCCCATCTCTGTTTTCTACTGGCAAAGTGACATCACAGCAGTCTTATCGCTACTTAATTTCATCCTTGGCCCTGAGCTCCATGGATGGGGACATCCAGAGCTCACATACACCTCCACCTACGAATCTACACAGGTGTGTCCTCCTTAACACGGCCTTCTGTCTCACAGTGGAGTGAAAACAAACAGCATGTAACCGTGGTGAGATCCGGGGTGTAAATGACACCTTAAGATCACCGTGCCAACAGGCTTTTTCAGTTCCAGGTATTCTAAGGGACAGTCGCTTAAATGACCAGAGTCTCGTAAACTGAAGACCCGTGAAAAATCTGTACCTTTTAGCAATGTTTTCGCCACCATATTACCACATTTAAGCTTTGATAATAGCTTCCAGAAAAAAACAGGAGAAAACAATGTGCTGTCCAACTCAAGTTCAATTTGCACTGGAATTATATTTTCTGTGAGCAGCAAACTCTGGCCGCCATGTTTACTGGACGTACGGATGTTTCCTGTGGCTACGGTCCAGCAGGATTTTATGTGATGAGAAAAATAAATCTGCTCAATAGGATTTCAAATCCACAATGGTGTTCTCGGATACAGAGGAAAATCAAATCTACAATTACAGCAAAAACAAATACAGATGAATTTCAGCCCTGCATGATATAGATTTTTAAATTTCATAAGCGAGTGCCCTGAACCATGAATGACCAGCCAGGTTTAATTCTACATTATTAAAAGTGAAGGTTAACCATAATCCATGAATTTGCAATGATACACATATTTGGGGTACTGACAGCCATGGCATTACCCCAAAGCAATATTAACAACAACTCCGCATGATTTCCTGGTTAAAATCCTTTCCAAACCTTTCTTTTTTGTCTTTTATTCAGCCAAGCAGCAGGCAGTTTCAGACAACCTGACTTTTCTACATCATTAGAAAGGGGGAGGGGGGAATACCCAAATATGGAATGTTACGAGAACAAGAAATAAATTCCCGGAAAACGAGACAAGAGCTAAATTTAGCTGCATAGCTAGATATGTTAGCGAGACATGCCTTTTCGTTTGGCTCACTATGTACCATAATGTAAGAACACTAGCAGCAACACACACTTTGCAACTAAACCCACCATTCGTGACTTGTTTCACCAAACACGATAAGGCATCTTCAACAACGACATAATATTGTGCTTGATCAGGCTCCTCGGGTCCATACATTATTTGGTTTCGCCATTGAAATATTACCGGCACCACTATCTGTCATGATAACTAGCTATGTCAGCTGCAGAGAAGTACTTGTGCAAACTAGCAACCACAGACTCATCCTGGTCATGTGAAGGCGTAATATGGGTCATATTTCTCTAATGCTTACTCTGTCTTTACTTTGCACCTGTACGTATATACAATATGAGTGCACTGTTCTCTTCACTTACTCATCGGTGGACCAGCATACACACACACATCCTCAGGGATGGATAGATATGAGAGGGGAGGTAAAGAAGGGAGGAGAGAGGACGAGACGGAGAGAGGGGAAGAGAGGAATACGAGAGAGAGAGAGAGAGAGAGGGGAGTGAACAGATTAAACAAACACCAGGTCCGCTGCATGTGTGTGATGTCATCTCCACGGCAACATAGTCCGTGTTGTGGGCTTTTGGCTCTGGGTGAATCCCCCCCAACCGAATTTGTTCCACTGTGCGGCAGAGAAGCAAGACAGACGGCCCGGCCCATCTGAGGAGGGGCGAGACTACAGGGACATTCCTCACCCAGCTGCAGGTTTTGGGAAATTCCAAAAAGTCTCTTCTCAAAAAAAATAAAAAATAAAGTAATGACTACTGCAGGAGAATCGCTGCTCCGTGAGTCACACACGGACTGAACCAGCGGGCAAGGTTACCAGGGCAACGCGGACCACACTTCTCAACACCCTCTTCAAACGCTGCGCTCAACGTTCTTCGACCGCTGTCCAAACGGCCCTTTTGTCAACCGAAAAAACGTCAGTTTGAAAGTGGCCAGACAAAAACAGAGCGGAGAGAGGTACAGACACACTTCATTATTCATATACACAAAAGCACATTGAGAGAATATGTGTTTAAAATGAGCATAAGCTATAGATAGGTGCATTGTGCTGTATGATTGGTTATTCAATACACCTGTAACTGAGCCTATTCAAGTGAACCAAACATTTTTAAAAACAAAGAAATTTGCAGAGGATACCCTGGCCCAGTGAGTCTGCATGGTGTGTTATAGGATCCTGACCGTGCTTCCAGTTCCGACCGTGGCCTGCAGCCCCACACAGCCGTCCAGGAGGTGAGGGCTTTGATTTCTGCGATCGTGCACCTCTCATCACGTAAAACCAAGCCCTCTCTCTGGTCAACTGTGTTGCCATGGCAATGACTGCGCAGCACAGCTGGTAGACTTTTGAGTGCAGAAAACCCTTTCTGTGTCCTTCACACAGAAGGTAGGCCCAAAGAGATGGGGCCAATTAATTTGATTGGCCAACCAGAACTGGAAAAAACCAACAGGCAACGGGAGTTAAGAAAATTGGTTGAAAAAAAAACAAATGACCCAACGACCAGAAGAACAACTGAGAGTCCGCAATGGCTGCCTGCCACCCCACTCAGCCTGCCTGCCACCCCACTCTGCAACTAGAACTTTCTGTCGTATGAAGTGGAGCTAACAGCTGAGACCAGATGGAATAATGGCCTAGCAGTTTTGTTCCAGGACCGAAAGCTCTAGTCAGTCCATTTCTTTTGTCTACACTGTGTAGGCAAAACATAAATAACTTTAACAGCACAATCTAAAAAATTATTATTTTTTTTAAACAGATGAATCAATACCTCTACAAATGAACACTAACTATCAAACTATAAAACTAAAACAAAAGCAAAATGTACTGAGGATTAACATGACATTCCCCCCCCAAAAAAAGTCAGAGAACCAGTGTAGGCTAGTGTGCTCTCGTTAGCGCTGAAACAGAGCAGGCTAGTGTGCTCTCATTAGCGCTGAAACAGAGCAGGCTAGTGTGCTATCATTAGCGCTGAAACAGAGCAGGCTAGTGTGCTCTCATTAGCGCAGAAACAGAGCAGGCTAGTGTGCTCTCGTTAGCGCTGAAACAGAGCAGGCTAGTGTGCTCTCATTAGGGCAGAAACAGAGCATGCTAGTGTGCTCTCGTTAGAGCTGAAGCAGAGCCGGCTAGTGTGCTCTCGTTAGTACTGAAACAGAGCAGGCTAATGTGCGCTCGTTAGAGCTGAAGCAGAGCAGGCTAGTGTGCTCTCGTTAGTGCTGAAACAGAGCAGGCTAGTGTGCTCTCGTTAGAGCTGAAGCAGAGCAGGCTAGTGTGCTCTCGTTAGCGCTGAAACAGAGCAGGCTAGTGTGCTCTCGTTAGTGCTGAAACAGAGCAGGCTAGTGTGCTCTCGTTAGAGCTGAAGCAGAGCAGGCTAGTGTGCTCTCGTTAGCGCTGAAACAGAGCAGGCTAGTGTGCTCTCGTTAGTGCTGAAACAGAGCAGGCTAGTGTGCTCTCGTTAGCACAGAACCAGTGCAGGGTAGTGTGCTCTCGTTAGCGCAGAACCAGAGACACACACACACACACAATACCAAAGCACTACTTAGAGTGTGTAATTTTACAAAATACACACAAGCATATGCATACAAACAATATTCTTGCAGATGTTGCTCCACAACTAATACTAGGCATTTATCTTGAGAGTGCACATCTTAGAGTCCTCACTATTTAAATATAACCATTAGCCAACAATCTTTGAAAGCAAAAAATCTAAGACATATACCATATTTATATGTGCCAGATAATGCATCTTTCTTTGCTATTTTCAGGCCAGACACAGACAGTCAGCCATTAGGTACTAATGAGAACACAGCGCCCATTCCTTTCTATGCATACATTTAATGATACGCAAGGAGTCAGGAAAATAAAGAGGGTCATTTTCACTGGTTCCACTTACTTTACTGGTTCCAAAGTGACTTAGAAACCTGGTATTTCAGGTTTAATGTATGACCAACTAGCGCCTGCATTCGTATATCGCTTTAGACACGTCTGCATCCATATCTCATAAAAATAAACGCAAGCGTGCGTCTGCACCCCACAGATAGGCGCTACACATTAGCGGGGATACAGAGACAAGAATACCTGAGCAGCAAAATAACTACAGAAAAGATCATACCTGCCCCAACAGATGCAGCTCATGTGACTCTCTGAGCGGAAAGCCTGTTACTGTTTAACACAATCCCCAGAAAAAGACACACCGACGCGGTCCAACGTAAACAGTCGAATAAACGCCGCTCGTCTTTCCTGGAGAGCGTGGGCCTCCCAGAGCAACAGGGGCGTGCTGATGCTCCGGCTCGGCAGGATAACAAAAGCATGGCGAGAGCAGATCAGGCGATAGCGTTCATTACGCTGGAGACACAGCGCCGGTGCTGTCTGGCTACCTGCACTGTGAGGACCGCAGAGTCAGGAGTTCACTGGGAAAAACCCAGTTTAGGAGGGCACTGGAAAAAAAGATATTTTATCAGCACTGAGATATTTTACCCCACTCAGGTCTACTCTGTTTGTTTAACCTGAGGTTCTGATGAAGGCCACAGGGGCCGATAAATCATTCGCTAGCTGTCAGGACTGCTGGCCTTCTCTGGGTTTCTGATTGTCAGAACCGCAGACGAGCGGAACCGCTCTCCGTGCCCGTCTCTCAACACACGCCTTGCGCTCAGGGCCTGCCCCGCCCACAGGGACTTGCTGGAGCGCGGCCGCTGGCCCCCGTGATTGTGGGATCCGCACGGCCCAGGATCCGCGGGGAAACCTGCGGTGCGGTCTCCACTTTCTCATGCCTCTTGACTGAGTGCCTCTCTGGTGGACGGT
>CM040405.1:61919660-62077160 GCA_022702515.1 Ilyophis sp. 1 JC-2022 | reverse complement strand
GTGCGTGTGTGTTACAGGTTTAAAGCTGACCCCAGTACACACTCTCTCTGCCCTTGTTGTACTCTCTCAGTGTACGGCTGGCTGAGACTGTGTGCGTGTGTGTTACAGGTTTAAAGCTGACCCCAGTACACACTCTCTCTGCCCTTGTTGTACTCTCTCAGTGTACGGCTGGCTGAGACTGTGTGCGTGTGTGTTACAGGTCTAAAGCTGACCCCAGTACACACTCTCTCTGCCCTTGTTGTACTCTCTCAGTGTACGGCTGGCAGAGACTGTGTGCGTGTGTGTTACAGGTTTAAAGCTGACCCCAGTACACACTCTCTCTGCCCTTGTTGTACTCGCTCAGTGTACGGCTGGCTGAGGCTGAGCCTGAAGGGGTCATTGTTGTGCAGTGACTGGGTCCTGTAATAACTCAGAGCTGCCTCTCTGCCCTCTCACACCTCGGGAGCAGCAGAGCCGTGTGAGAGCGGGCGACGGGGAGCGTACGCACGCGCAAAAACACACACACACACACACAAACACACACACACACACACACTGAGGGAAATTTGAGGGTTCCACAGGAGTAGGGGGGGGTAACACACGGTGACCATGTGTGTGTTCAATACCCCTTTTACCTCATCAGTGGCTGTGTGGCAGTCACACATGCACACACACACACACACACTAATGTGCACGCACGCACACATACATACAAAACACACAGAAACGCACACACACAAATAAACACCCCACCTCTCCTACCCGTCACCCACACACTCTCCATCAGACACACCTCACTCATTCCTCTCAGTGTTAAGCAGTTGTAAGTGGGAAGGGTTAACAGGGACCTTTGGTCAGTGTGTTTCCATAGGGAGGGGTGTATTTTATTAAGAAATGTAACATGAGTCCCTTTCCCCCTGAGCCACATCATGGCTGATAAATCAAAGGGTCCAGTAAATAGAGAGGCCAGTATACTGACAGGGCAGTGGAGAGCTGTGAAAGGGCTCTGAACTCTCTCTGTCACTAATTACTATAATAATTCAATATGAGTGAGAAAGGGCCACTCCCACTCCACTCTCCATCCCCTTCCATAGGTTAACAGTGCTTCCTGGGAAGAAAAGAGACCATGGAAGGCCTTGGAAAAAGGTCAGATTGGAAAAGTTGTGTAGAGGTCTGTCTGTGTTTATGCTTGTATGTGTCTGTGTGTTTAGGGGTGTGAGTGTGTGCAAGCGTGCACATTTGTTTGATGGCATATCATACAAGAAAACACGTCTCAAGCAACAATCAGGGTGTAGCAGTGGTGATGTCACAGTGGGCAGAGTGAGATGAGGTCACAATGGGTGAGTGGGAGGAGTGTGATGATGTATAGTGGATGGGGCTGATAGGTTGGAGGTGGTACAGTACTAGTGGTGCTGATTAGTTGGAGGTAGTACAGTACTGGTGGTGCTGATTGGTTGGAGGTGGTACAGTACTGATTGGTTGGAGGTGGTACAGTAGTGATGGTGCTGATTGGTTGGAGGTGGTACTGTACCTGTGTCAGGAGCTGTTCTGGACTCAGGGTGTTGATCCAGCGGGTGTAGCGCTCTGTAGAACCTTCTGGTTCCCTGCGAACCCGGCACCCAACAATCTGGAGAGGGAGGGAGGGAGGGAGGGAGGGAGGGAGAGGGAGAGAGCGAGAGATTAGCTTTTTGTCACCATCTTCATCGTCCTCATCTGCAACTACTCTACATGAAACGTTTATCCATTAAACAGATGTTTTGTTTTTCTGTGACCAAATGTTTATTCATTTAACAGATGTTACAGATAGTGAAATTTCCTGCGATGCAGCAGAAATAATGTGTCATTGTATAAAACACTAAAGCTTGCACTAATAAACATACCCTAAGCATCTTCATCTTGACTTAATCATCATTATCATCATCAATGCTGAATGTGAGAGTCAGAGCAGTGCCCACTGAGGGGCAATATCGAAATTTTAATGACGTGTGCATGTGTGTATGTGTATGTGTGTGTGTATTTGTATGTACATGTATGCGTGTGCATGTGTGTGTGTGTATGTATGTGTATGTATGTGTGTGCGTGTGTGTGTGTGTATGTACATGTGTGTGTGCATGTGTATGCGTGTGCATGTGTGTGTGTATGTATGTGTATGTGTGTGTGCGTGCGTGTGTGTATGTACATGTATGTGTGTGCATGTGTATGCGTGTGCATGTGTGTGTGTGCGAGCGTGTGTATGTATGTGTGTGCATGTGTATGCGTGTGCATGTGTGTGTGTGTGCGTGTGTGTGTGTGTGCGTGTGTGTGTGTGTGTGTGTATGTGTGTGCGTGTGTGTGTGTGTGTGTGTGTGCATGAGTCAGTGTTTCTGTATCTATGATCTCGGGGACCCTCCCTGCCAGATTAGTGGAGGTGGAGTTAAGCCTTGCCATCTGTGTTGTTTTGGGAACAGTGTGTTATTGAATCTTAAAACCAGAGATGTATTTTCACAGATGGGTTGAATAAGAGAAGCACCTCTTGTCTTTTCTCTGGTTTTAAAGTTTCCTTCCACAGGAAGGAGTCTGAATGTATTCCATGTGATGCGGTACCCATGCGCGGCTCTGCAGCACCTGCGCATACAGGATACAGCGAGCGCATTGGATGACCGCAGAGCGACCGCAGGTTTGAGGCTTCACGGTCAGGAGGGTCTGGGACGATCCCAAGTCTCGGTCACGGTCACAGTCTGCGTGCACGGTCACGGTCTCTCTGGACTGACTAGTGCATTTACAACTTACATTAGTAGATGTGCGATGCAATGGCACACAGCCGGGCCAAGAAACAGCTGAGCTGCCAATATTGTCTAATATGGGTCCCTTAAAATGAGGGGGGGGGGGGGGAACTATGTATAAAAAGCGCAGTAATTCCTCGACGGATCAGCCGATATGGATGTAAATACCCTCAAATTAAAGCCGACAGTCTGCACTTTCACCTAATTTTCGTCATTTCATTTCAAATCCAGTGTGCTGGAGCACAGAGACAAAACGACACAATTTGTCTCGAATACATATGGACAGCACTGTATACAGTATACACATTATACACTATATACTATAGTATACAGTGGACTACATATTAGTGAACACATATACAGGTGCAGCTCAAAAAATTTGAATATCGTGAAAAAGTTCAATATTTTTTGTCACTAATTTCAGAAAGTGAAACTCATATATTACATAGATTAATTACACATAGAGTGAAATATTTCAAGCCTTTATTTCTTGTAATTTTGATGATTATGGCTTACAGCTAATGAAAACCCAAATTCAGTGTCTCAGAAAATTAGAATATTTTGCTTTAACATATTTTTAAAGTATCATATTTAATATTTGGTCACATATCCTTTGCATGCTGTTACTTCCTGAAGTCTGTGACCAATCAACATCAAAAGACTCTCAATATCTTATTTTCAGGTACTGTTACAAGCGATACTATAACCTCTCTGCATTTGAACTGATCTCTATGAGAATTGGGGGGTAAGACTAGATTCAGCTGTAAATTACGCTGGTACAGTATGGAACACATGACTGGCGAAATGGCTGTACGTCATCAAGGGTCAAAGGTATCAAACGAGCCCCAAACCATCACTCTGCGGCCAGATATGGAGTAGATGTGGATGGATCCCTTTAAGGGTTGTTTCTCCTGACTTTTTCCCCCATAGAGTTCTATAGGAAAATGAGTCAGGAGAAATAACCCTTGCAGTGATCCATCCACATCTACTCCATATCTGGCAACAGAGTGATGGGTTGGGGCTAGTGAAGCCATGGCAAATGAGTCCAGTGTAAGCTGAGAGGCGTGTTTTCCGTCTGTGGAAGAAGACAGGAAGTGACTCTGCTGTCCTGACTGCAGTGGAGGAAGTGGAAGGCGGTTGGCATGTGACTCGGAGCTCGGGGCCGCAGTGCGGAACGTTCACTGGTGCCGCCGTGGAAACCCGGCCCTGTGTCCGCGAGAACCTCCTCTCTTACCGCCGCGGCCTCTAACGGATGCGTGAGTGTGTGTGTGTGTGTGTGTGTGTGTGTGTGTGTGTGTGTGTGTGCGCGCAGAGGCATCTCTCTGATATTGACAGCATCCACATACAGATACAGCACTCACATGTGTGAATTAGAGGGTGGATACCCGACTCGAACCCGACGGGACCCGATGGGGCCCGACGGGTCGGGCCGGGCTCGGACTAAACTTTTAAAATGATGTTCGGGCTCGGGTCGGGCTCGGTCACGGCGGCCGAACAACTAGCGAACATTTTACTTTTGAACTACTAATTATGATGGGTTAGCCTACTTCACAAGGTGCTTCAAGTTGTTTTTGGTGAAAATATACTGTGAAATAAATAAAAATGATACCGAATATTGTGTGTCACTACACACGCAGTGAAAACAGAGAGAAATTATCATGCCACGTTATCAGTACTGTCATTCATGCTAGGCTCATTCGTAACTTCAGGCAGAGAAAACACATTTTCTCCAGCTAAATCATTACCGAAAATAAAAGACACGGCTTTAATCGGCAACTGAGAACAAAAAGCTACTTTCACAAGTCCAGAAACAACCTCCAAATGCAATTAAACAATGTGCAAAGGAACGTTCACAATGGCCAGCAGAGGCGGGTAGAGTACCAAAAAACTGTATTCAAGTAAAAGTATGATTACCAACAGAAAAATAGTTCAACGTACACGTGTCTCTCCAATAGAGGTGCAGGTTTCAGCAAGAGTACGTCCAAAAAAAGAGAAGTGGCACACTGAGCTTTGTCCAATAATTGATGGTTCAGTGTAAACCGCACACTCAACACAAGAACAACCTTATTATAAATATATTATTTTATTTTTTGACGGTCATTTAGGTGCCCAGTGTCCACTAAACAGGGAAGCTGTAACCATGGTAACAACAACTGCGTGACAGGGAAACACTATGTCAGCGCTTCAGTGCCTTACATTAACTGCGTCGGGCTCAGGTCGGGTTCGGACATAAAAAGCAGAATTCCTGTCGGGTTCGGGTCGGGCTCGGTTACTACTGTCTCGGACTCGGTCGGGTTCGGACAGAAATATGCGGCCCGATCCGCACTCTAGTGTGAATGCACAAACACTCACACACGCAAAGAAACGCACACATACAGACATACAGTCTTTCACATTTTATCTACTATTTGTGTTGATTCAAATGTTTGTTTCTGAAATCTTTCTTCGTTTTTATTTGTTCTACTGTATGTACTTCAAGCTCCAATTGCACATATGTAAAACATACGTTATTATTATTATTATTATTGGCTAGTCGTAGATGAGAATGATCCCTGCTTTAAGGACATTTTTGTCGCTAAATAGATCAACTGTTGTGATGGTCTAAGCACGTATACAGACCTGCAGTGTAAACAGCTGTTCCCTGGAGATTAAGGATATTGAGGAACAGTAGAAATGGGGACAGCAGGTTTGCTGTGTGCAGAAGCAGAGGTTTTACTGAAACGCTGTAATTTAACAACCTGAAAGTCAGCGTTTTGAACCTGTAATTTACACTCCTGTGGAGAGAAAAAAAAGCCGAAGCAAAATTAGAAAAATTCTATCTAAAAATATATTTGACAAAAATAAATAAAAACTAACAATAATTTTTGTCATTCAGCAGGTCCAAATCACAACCAGGTCAGCGGTAGTCAAACAGTAGCTCCACGCAGTAGCTCAACCATCTTCCTGAGGTTAACCAGCGGAGGGAGGGGAGAGGGAACCAGAACTAGACACTGACCACAAGCCTTCAGATGGTGGCTTAAACATACGCGTGCACAAGCACACAAACACAAACACACACACACACACACAGTCATCCAGCACACACACACAAACATACCCCACCCACAATTCATAAACATGAAATCACAATTTCGCAAACAAAATTACGTGTAATAGGGTTACATTATATGAAATTAACGATATGTGTTTGTATACAAGCGCACACGTGTACATATATACTGCTACACGCCCTGTCTTTTATCCTTCAAACACACACTTATCTCTCATCCCACACACACAGTCACACACACACGCATGCACACCCATAAACCCACAGTCCTCCAGCGCACACACACATACACACAGACACACACGCACACACACAGTCATCCAGCGCACACACACACACACGCACAGTCATCCAGCACACACACACAAACAGACATACACACACACACACACACACACACCACACACACACACACACACACACACACACACAGTCATCCAGCACACACACACACACAGACACACACACACGCACGCACGCACACACACACACACGCACATGCACGCACGCACGCACGCACGCACGCACACACACACACAGTCATCCAGCACACACACACGCACACACACACACACACACACGCACACACACACATGCACACACATGCACACACTTGCTCTTAGTCCAGCAGCAGCAGGCCAAGATCCAGGCTAGCGGGGCGGCATTTGCGGGGTACAGACAGCGATGATGATGCTGAAGGAGGCGTAATTTGAGGGGCTGCTGGGATATTACAGAAAAAGGAGGGTATATATAGGGCTAAAATTGCAGCCATGGCTGCCGGCCACCGCTGATCAGAGAGCACAAATTACAGCCCTCAGAGCAACAGCCACAGTCACTCTCCGCTCAATGATAGGGCAGCGTGTGGGGCGCCCGCACCCTGGAATAACTCACCCCCGTCCTGCGCTTCGTCCACTCACTCGACCCCAACGCATCACCCGATCCCCCCACCCAACCCCGATCGCTTCATCCACTCATTCGACCCCCACGCACACCCGAACCCCCCACCCTACCCACGATCGCTTCGTCCGCGCACCCCACCGTAACACGTTGCTGTGGCAGGTGACCAAGGGCCAGGGCCCCAGAATCATGACAGCTGTCAATCATCAGGCCTGGAAGACTCTGTGTGTGTTTGTGTGCGAACACACTAAAACATAATCACTACTATTTGACAGTAAAACAACTATCCATCTCTCTGAGGGTCACCACTGACATTGTTGTGAAATTACTCGGACACGGCTGACATTAATGCAAGACAATGGGAGACAATGCAGGCATAGCTCTGTGACACAGGGACACGGCTGACATGACCACATGATTACAGGAAGACATTACAGGGGTTTACAGGGGTGACATTATAATGTGATTACAGGGACACGGCTGACATTAGCGTGCGATTACAGGGGCACGGCTGACATTAGCGTGCGATTACAGGGGCACGGCTGACATTACCATGTGATTACTAAGACAAGGTTGGGACGCAGATATACATGATAGTCGTGACTGTGCAGTGTGCGCTTTCTCCACAGGAAAAGGAGACAGTGCCATTCGTTTTCTCAGACAGGCCTCAAAACACCAGTGATAAAATGGATTATCGAGGAGTATTAGACCTTTCAGAGACCTTTATTTAGCAGTGAACAAAAGACGTACGAATGATGTAGAACAAAAAAAAAAAAACTGTTCTGACGCCATGACGCAGTGATGAGAGGCCACAGGGCCCCTAAATCTGCCCCTGTTTACACAGCCAGAGAGCAGAGCCTCCCCTCCCCTCCCAAACCTGACCCCTGGGGTCACTCCCCTGAGAGAGAGAGAGAGAGAGAGAGAGAGATAGATAGAGAGAGAAAGAGGAGGAGAGAGAGGAGGAGAGAGAGGGTAAAGAGAGAGAGAGAGAGGGTAAAGAGAGAGAGAGAGAAAGAAACATGTGCCCGTAAATCTGTGAATGCCCTTTGAAAGTGGATTCTTTTTTTAATTACTGCAGAATTCTGACAGGCTGTAATGAATTCCAAATGCAGGGAGTGTGAGGGGGCGAGAGGATGGGGGGGGGGGGGCGAGAGGATGGGGCGAGGGTGTAATGAAATGCTATTCTGCACTGGGCCTGACCCCTGGCTGCCCTGAACACGTGCTGCTGACTGCAGACTGCAGACTGACTCAGTTAACATGGTGTTACCTGAGTGACAGGATCTAAGGCCGCCTAAGAGAGTCACAAAAACACAGCCCTTGAATCTCACTGACAGAGTCACATGACCCTGTATCTAACAAAATATAGGCCAACTGTCCCTGAATCTAACTGACAGTCACACAGCCCCTGAATCTAACGCCTGGTTCACACCATCTACTCGTGACAGCAACAAAAACGCTGTACTTGGTCACATACAGGTCAAGGGGGGCGTTGTAAGCACATTTGGTGCGACACCAATAACTTATTGATTGTAAACACTTGATTGCAAAGTGCAATACAATCACTAGACATGCCGACAGTCTCTGAAATTCTGTTCTAAGCCTCAAGTTTTCTAACATCCCTATAGCTGTACAGACTGTTATCGTACAGAATTGGGTGGTTTAGACCGTTACAATGAGCTGCTTTTCAGAAATACAGAAAAGAACGCGAGCTCGTCGGACACTTTCCTTTAAACATCTAGAGCGCCATTGTTTCTGATCGGTTGGTCGTGCAACAAAGTTGACTGCTATGTTTCAGAGAGATAAACATACGGGTTAGTCGTCGATGTGTACTGACTCCGCCCCTCCCGCTGTTTGTCCCCGTTATCCATAGACTTTTCGTGGAAACTTGTCACTTTATCGCGAGTCGATGGTGTGAACCCGGTGTAAAAAAAATTTAACAGCCCCTGAATCTGGCTAACAAAGTCACATGACCCCTGAATCTTTCAGAACAGAAGAGTCCCTGAATGTAACACAATTACACAGCCCCAGAATCTCACACAAATCTTGTATTCCACTGTACTCCGGTACAGATGTGTAAGGATGTGAGGGCATTCCAGCCCTTGTTCATCCATCTTCATGGCAAGAGGACTCTCACTCCCAGTGGGACCAATTACTCTTCATTTCAGCCTGTTGACCCCTCCAGTACCCATGACAACACACCCCCCTCCCACCCCCCGATATGGGTTTTCTAAACAGGCATAAACCTGGTAACGCAGGAAGAAAAAGACAACACAAAGAACACGAAACTTTTTTAAATTAAAAGCCCACGCAAAGCTTAAACGCAAAACAGACGCAGACCTCCGCTGTACGCCACTGGGCCAATTTTCCGTTCGGGCGGGACCTATCTCTTTCAACAGGTCCCGCACCATTCCGGAAACTCCAGAAATCCACCCCACCCCCCCCAAATGGCCTCCTTACACAAACAGAATGATACCGAAAAAATATATTGCAACACTTCACGATACATGTGCAAGTCCACAAATCACAGGCACTTTCAAATATCGCACTACATTACACTGCTGTGAATTATATCAAGCGTTATATCGCTAAAGAATTCCACATGTTTACAATGTATTGCAGCATACTTCATATCCGTAAGGGTGGAGAGCCGCTGTCCAATCAGCAGCCACCTCTGCCTGGCTGCCTTACTGTGATGTCAGCAGCACAGGACCCCATGCATGGGCTGGGGAGGGACTACGGGTTCAATTTCACATCCCTGCTGACCACACAGCATGTCTGTTGTGGATGAGCTCATGCTGGACAGCCTCCAGACGGAGCAGGGCAGTGACCCTCCTCCCAAACCCAAGCAAAGCAGAGATGGCCCCGGAATCCCTCGCATGTTAAACACACAAGAGGACTCAGTGTGTCTGATCTGCTGCCTGGACAGAGCTGACCAATCAAGAGCACAGAACAAAAAACGGGTGCCTCATTAGTCTCACTGCAGCCTGGAGGCAATATGAGGTACCCATAAGCCCTTGCAAAAATCAGAAAGTGGCAACTATTTCCAGGTATGGTTTATTGCACCTAATCATGTCGGATAAGTTGGAAGGTGGAGGAGAAGAAATCGGAGCTGAATCCAATGAAAGTGTGAGAGAGAGGGAGAGAGAGATTCAGAGGGAGGAGAGATAAATGGTGAGAGAGAGGAGGAGAAGAATGAAAAGGAGGAGGAGAGAGGGAGAGAGAGAAAAATCCCCTTTCTCTGTGAAACTCATCTAATCCTCAGGCAGAGATTCAAAAAACAGAACTTAAAATAGACAAATTGTGCTCTGCATAGCTGAACCAATCTCCTTCATTTCCTTTCCATCGTCAGCAGCAACGGCAGCCATCTCCATGGGAACACACCCCCCCCCCCCCCACACACACACACACACACACACACAGACACACACAGACACACACACACACACACACACAGACACACACACACACAGGAGACTTGGGACAGAGGCACAAATGCACATGCAGTAAGGTCCGTCTCGCTCTCGCTCTCTCTCTCTCTCAGAACCACAGTTCCATTCCGCACATAGCACACTGACCATTCAGCTCCATCGCCCATCGTGGAGCCGCCGTTAAACCTCAAACCGCCGGGCCGCAGCAGCGGCAGCCAGCCTGGCTATTTCATATGTCCGTCTGTCTATTAATAAAGGCCTTGGGCCGCTGCTTCGCTTTTAGCTTTCACAACCACACTCAAACCCCCCCCCCCGCTCCCCGCACTCCACCACCACCCAGTATGCCCTTTGACCCCTGCGTTTACACATCATGCTGCAAACTCAGCTCACCCTTCCTTGTACCTCAAAGGTCATGTTACAGAATGATTAACCTTACTGTACGTCCGTTTGTCTGTCTGTCTGTCTGTCTGTCTGTGACACCTTATTTCAGTCCATCCGGTGCCTGCTTCAAAGCGCAGCTTACTGCAGTCTGAACAGACTTGATCTGTGCACAGCGGTTGTGGTGTTCATTTGTGAACAGAACGGGCAGAATTGCAAAATACTGAGAGAGGAATTACATTACAAATCGCAAAGAAATTGCTTGGATAAACTGAAATGCATTCGACCAGAAAACTAGTTTCAAGCTTTTTGTCGGCTGGCCATCTGTTGACTGGGGTACTAGCCCAGTGTGATAACTTGCAGTCTACATGCAGTCAATTTGTATTTAATTAATGTGTCAGAACGGACTCCAGGATGGACAGCAAAGAGTTTTCAGGAGGTTGCTTTGGTTAAGAGCCATGAAATGTTTCTGAAATGTAGACTCCTGTCAACAGCGAGGATGACCGTAAGAGAGGAGCTGATGATGTCACAAAAGCGGAGATATGACGAGGGAGGCGGTACTTACGCAGTCTGGGTTCCGCAGAGAGGCCTCAAACTGCAAACGAACTCTCTGTGGCATCATGACATCATCCTGGAAGAAGCAGACACGGACTCAATTGCAGTGACATCATCAGTGACATCACAGTGGCACAGTAGAATTCATTGCAAAACGAGGCACCACACATATAAAGTGATGGTATTTAAGAAGGTGACATGTCTTTCTAGAGACTGGTTATTTAACATTATTAATAATGAAGACTTTCTTTTAAAAACGATCTGTCCTGAACAATCCCATAATACTTAGGTATTTGGTCAAGGTTTACAGAGACCTGTCATTCCAAACATGTTGCTTATGTACTATAACTGATGTAAATTCATTCATTGTAGATTCAACAATGACAGTTGTTGTGTGACTGTTTTATATAATTTCCATTAAAACAACCCTTGCTCCCCATTACTTCATTATCAATCTGAGTAGATGGGCCCCAAGAAGAATGAGTTTAAAAAATAAGTCACCAATGATAAGAAGTGTAGTCACTAGTCTCAATAGTTATTTTGTTTTAACCCGAAAGCAGCATAGATTTTTTGCTAAAAGAATGTTTTAAATGAAAATATGATCTCCGTGTTTACTTTGGGAGGAAACACTGTAAGACATTAACCTGGTTTCCTCCCTGTTTCGATCTGAGATACTGAGTGGCAGAACAGCACACTCTCAGCACACAAACAGCACACATTTTCACTCTGGTGAAATTCCCCAATCGCAACGTATTCACATCAGACACATACGTGTAAAAAAAATAAATAAAAAAAAAAGAAGGGGTGGGCATGGGCGACAGTAAACCAACGCTAAATTCAGCTCAATTTTATAAATAAATCTGACGTGTTTTTATCATCTCTCATTTTAGAACAGCTTTAAAAAACGATGGAGTTCATATTATGAGCAACTAAACAAAACAACCTCCTTCTCCTCCTTTCCGACCAGACTCAACATCCTGGCACATTGAACTGCCCTGGCGGGAATGGAACATACTATTGTGAACTTTTTTGAAAAATATTATATGTTTCAGCTATGTACCTTCTGAAAATATGCTGCAATATATGAAAGCAGCAATAAGCTGTAGCCTGTATTTGCCCAAATGTTGCCACGTGTTGTAATATCACAGGGACATGGGAAATGGACAATTTTGGATTGAAAGTGTTACTGAAACGTCTCTATGACGACACAACCCACACCGTGCAAACGGCAGTCGTGTAGTCAGACCGTAGGAAGGCTTAAGGATGAGAACAGGCCATTCAGCCTGTTTAGGCCTGACATTGACCTAAAGGCTACAGAGTACCCCGCACTGTGTCACGCCTGGAGGGTCAGTGTCACATGACTTGAAAATATTCCTTGCACTGGAGACTCTCTGTCTCGAGAGGAGGTGGATAACGGTGTTGGTGGGTGAAGACCCCAGGTCTACCTGACCGCACTGCCCAGGTCCAGGAAGAACCCTGAACTCCGGGTCAGAGCCCGCTTTATCAGCAAGGACAAACACAGCCACAGCGCGCATGCGTGGGGGGGCGCTGAATTCCACACCCCGTCCGAAACCACCTCGCCCAGGCCTAACAATGCCAGTGGCGCACAGGGCAGTACTATGTATCCCTCCCTAAACACACACACACACACACACACACACACACACACACAAGCACAAGCACTGGGGCATGCGGACCGGGCTCATTGCCTCATGGGAGAGGAATCTGGGAGGTGCCGGGGGCCGATAGCCGCCGTCTGACTACAGCCGCGATATGGTACCCGCGGCTAATTAAAAATCTTTCCTCCGCTCCAAACAGAGTCTGTATTTCACTTCTATTTTTCTGTGAGGGAGACTGTGGCTTCTGACTTTGTGGTAATCGCATCCACGGGAACCAAGTGAGACCACACAAGGTCACCCGCTACAATCACCAGCATCTCAATTTAAAGAAACAGAGAAAACAAGGTTCATGTCTGATGCAGGAGCCTCACTCACTAACGACAGACAGAGTCAGTCTGTCTCACTAACGACAGACACAGAGTCAGTCTGTCTCACTAACGACAGACACAGAGTCAGTCTGACTCACTAACGACAGACACAGAGTCAGTCTGACTCACTAACGACAGACACCGAGTCAATCTGACTCACTAACGACAGACACAGAGTCAATCTGACTCACTAACGACAGACACAGAGTGAGTCTGACTCACTAACGACAGACACAGAGTGAGTATCTGTTCAGTCACACTTGACAGACAGGTTTATGAAAGTGTGTTGGGTTTTCCTAATCCCTCTGGCCAGGTAAGTATGCCAACCCTCTGGCCAGGTAAGTATGCCAACCTTCTGGCCAGGTAAGTATGCCAACCCCCTGGCCAGGTAAGTATGTTATCCCTCTGGCCAGGTTAGTATGCCAGCTGGCGTTTTTACTTTTTAAAAATATAAAATATGTTTTTTGCATTAACACGCCATTCCTCGGACACCCCCCTACAGACACACACACAGAAACAGACACATGCACACAATTGCTCAGAAACATTCATGCACACAGTTACACACACAAACGCACGCACGCACGCACACTAAAAACAGCATCTCTCAGTCGCCCATTCTCCCCATGGCTCTGCTGTGTCTAACCCCAGGGTGACCATAATTCCACACACCACAGTAGCAATTTCAGAAGCACGGCGGCGCGTGTGTCTTTGGGACCGTTGATCTCTCGCTTGTTTCATATAAACAGTGCGGTTTCCCCGGGGAACGACCGCGTCAGCTGTCAAAATCGTTACCGCGGTTACATTCCGCCATTTTCTGTTTCGTACTTCCAATTGTACCCAATCTTTCCACTTCCGTGGAAGGCAAAATGAAATGACTATATCTTACATGCTATATTTACACACTCGTTTAAATTTAAAACCAACACAAAGAATCAAAATTTTCGGAAAAAATAAGAAAAAATGTAATACTTGTGCCACATTCAAGAAAGTATTCTAAAGCCAATTGACGAAGGGCCGGCCATTAAAAAGTAGCACGCAAAGATTGTAGCAAACTGCCTCGTTTGGCAATTACAGAAGTGTGGGTTTTTATAAATGTGTGTTGGCGAGGGACGCCGGGCTGATTAGCAGAACGCTGAGAGAGTTCATACACAAAGCTGTGTATGTTATGACTAAGTGACTCTGGCGGGGTCAAAGCGGGGGTCAGGAATTTCAAAGACAACAACGCTTCCACTCTAAACACGGTCTCGCGCAGGCAGAGCCAGCGGAGCCTCATTAGTCAAAACAGATTAAGGCCAGAGAACGAGCTCGTCTTGGGCCCTGTCCAGCTGTCACTCTCTCGCTTTCTGTCCATCCATCTCTCCGTTTGCAGCCACTGTTCCCTACTCCCCTGTTCCTCCACCACCTCCTCCTCCTCCTCCTCTTCCTCAGACTGACGAGAGGCGCAGAAATCAAAGCATGACCCCCCCATCTCTTTGGACCAATCATGAAGCGGGTCAGAGGTCACAGACTGGATTCTCTCATGTAGGTTAAACAGATGCTCTCCTCCTTCGAGCAAGACCTGAGGCCCAGCAGCACCCCCCACCCCACACACACCCTTCCAGAAACACACACACACACACACACCCTTCCAGAAACACACACACACACACACACACACACCCTTCCAGAAACACACACACACCCTTCCAGAAACACACACACAGACATAGATGCAATTACTGTATATCCACCAATAAAAAAGCAATAATGTGACTGTTTTAACCTGATGTCAAAGCATGTAGCTCAATCAATTTTGCGTAACAAAAAACTTTGAATTCATTGTTTTATTTTTCCGTCCTTGTTCTTCTTCCTAGTTCTCCGGTCTACTCTGGTCTACTCCGGTCTACTCCGGTCTAGAGGGTGGATACCCGACCCGAACCCGACGGGACCCGACGGGGCCCGACGGGTCGGGCCGGGCTCGGACTAAACTTTTAAAATGATGTTCGGGCTCGGGTCGGGCTCGGTCACGGCGGCCGAACAACTAGCGAACATTTTACTTTTGAACTACTAATTAGGATGGGTTAGCTTACTTCACATGGTGCTTCAAGTTGTTTTTGGTGAAAATATAGTGTGAAATAAATAAAAATGATACCGAATATTGTGTGTGTGTCTGTTATCTACCAATAAAACAATGCCTTTTGACGGTCATTTAGGTGCCCAGTGTCCACTAAACAGGGAAGCTGTAACCATGGTAACAACAACTGCGTGACAGAGAAACACAATGTCAGCGCTTCAGTGCCTTACATTAACTGCGTCGGGCTCGGGTCGGGTTCGGACATAAAAAGCAGAATTCCTGTCTGGTTCGGGTCGGGCTCGGTTACTACTATCTCGGACTCGGTCGGGTTCGGACAGAAATATGCGGCCCGATCCGCACTCTACTCCGGTCTACTCCAGTCTACTCCTGCTAGCCTGACTCCCTCTTTGGCCAGGAGAGATGAATCCTTTGTGATGAACTCCTGTCTATGCGACCATGGCAGAGAGAAGCTATTGTACCAGATAGCCCTGCAGTGTCTATAACCAGGCCCAGATTCACTGGAGAGCCATGCAGTGTCTATAACCAGGCCCAGCTTCACTAGAGAGCCCTGCAGTGTCTATAACCAGGCCCAGATTCACTGGAGAGCCATGCAGTGTCTATAACCGGGCCCAGATTCACTGGAGAGCCATGCAGTGTCTATAACCAGGCCCAGCTTCACTGCAGAGCCCTGAAGTGTCTATAACCAGGCCCAGATTCACTGGAGCCCTGCAGTGTCTATAACCAGGCCCAGATTCACTGGAGAGCCCTGCAGTGTCTATAACCAGGCCCAGATTCACTGGAGAGCCCTGCAGTGTCTATAACCAGGCCCAGATTCACTGGAGAGCCCTGCAGTGTCTATAACCAGGCCCAGCTTCACTGCAGAGCCCTGCAGTGTCTATAACCAGGCCCAGCTTCACTGCAGAGCCCTGCAGTGTCTATAACCAGGCCCAGCTTCACTGCAGAGCCCTGAAGTGTCTATAACCAGGCCCAGCTTCACTGCAGAGCCCTGAAGTGTCTATAACCAGGCCCAGATTAACTTGTGTACAGTGTCTTTGAGACAGTTCTCTTTAAAAAGCGCCATACAAATGAAATTTAATTGAATTAAGTCGCTCTGGATCACTGCCCCTATACAATTACTGTAATGAGAAAATAGAACAGGTATAGAAGAGGAATAGAACAAGTAAACAGAAAAAAGCAAAGCATAGAAAATAATGTAATATTGTATAGGAGTAGGAAACAGAGAACTGGGAACAGGGAGTAGGGAATAGTGAATAGAAATATGGAGTAGGGAACAGAGAGTATGTTATAGGGAGCAAAGCAGGGCCCTATAGGCTGTGGCTAGAGGAAGCGCAGTGAGAGAGGAGGCGCAGAAGGACAGTAAAGGGGAATGGAAGGTGTGTATTTGCTGGATTGGTATTGAGAGGAGTAAGATAAATACAGATGCCTGGAGGCTGCATTAACTTTGTAAGGCCGGAGATGTGCTGCTCATTCCACACCCTCGCTGGAGGCCAGTGCTTCCAGTCCGCTCTCTAGGGCTGAAATCACCCTACAGCACATGGGGAGTATTTCATGTTGACGTGAAGTTTAACGTAAATAATATAATATTATATATTAAAAATATAATATAAAAAAAATATAAAAATATCATATAGTGTTATCTATATAGTGTATAGCATAATAGATAATAGCTTTTCACTTTGTCTAATGATTAGGGAAAAAACACCTAAGCTAGGGTACGCTATAATTTTGGTTTCATTGTAGAAAGAAACAGCGGAGACAGAACATAACATTACATTACAGTTATTTGGCAGACGCTTTTATCCAAAGCGACGTACAATAAGTGCATATTGAAGGTCATTGACACAACTACAAAGCAAATCCAACAAAGCACAACTTTCTCACAACGTAGGAGCTATCGCTAGTAATCAACATAGAATACACAGAACATGGAACGCAGAGCACAAACAGTTCTGCTTGGTTCATTTTATCCTGTTTTTTTTTTTTTTTTTTTTTTTTTGAAGGACAAACCCCCTTATCTGGACTCGCTGCAGTTTGCAGGCGAACACAGCACCCCTCTCTGTTTACGGGCAGCAGCTGTGGCTTGAACACCACAATTATTTTTATTTTTTTTGAGAACAGGATGGTCTAGGTGTTACAATTTATGAATGGCAGCTTTGGTTTAAAAGGAGCAAATAAAACATAGAAACAGCTCAGGCTGGGCCTCTGCTGAGCCCTTCTGCTCTGCTCACTGACTGTAGCCATAAAGTAGCCCCATTCCATAAATCTCTGGTCGTTTGTGCAAGTCCGTCGAGTCCGTCGCCCGATGCTGGTCTAACGAGCTTGAAGTCGTCGTTTCCTGTGCCGCGGTGTTGCCAGACTCACAGGAAACTGGGGGGGTGGGGGGGTGGGTACACACCTGAGGACAATCAAACGGTCTCACTTTGTCGTCAGTTAGCGGTTTATCATCAGCAGCTAACGACGCTCGAATGGGCCTTAAGCCCCATTTATCCTCTGGAATTCCCAGCTCTCAGGGAAACTCAGCACAGCGCCTGGTCGACATCGTACGGGAACACGGCGAGCTGGTCTACAAAAACATTTTCTCCCCGCCACAAAAAAAAAAGTTATAAAATTGACCCAGATTTTTTCCACGGCGCTACTGTTCCATTTTGCACCCAGCGCTAAGGGCAGCCGTTCAAAACAAATGGAAACTGTTTTTATTGGACAATTTTCCACCGCCTTTCTGGCTTTTGACTCCGCAGAACAGCCAATCAGTAGAGGAGACGGCAAACAATAAAATTTCACAAAACAATTTATAAGGGAGTATTACATTTACTCTAGTGATGCTCAGAGCAACAAAGAATCCATACATCTAAAATCCATGTCTCAACACCATTTAAGGAGAAACTGCCTTTCAGATTATTAGTGCTGCCTGTCTAATGTCACTGAGTTGATCAATGTGAGAACTTGGCTCTGGACAGCCAAGTGCTTTCATTGGTCGGATTTGCGGTTTAGCATTCATGAGCAGGGTACAGCGGTCCAATTGGCTGAGACTTGATTCAGGGATCTGAGGGGATCATCTAGGGATCAGCACACAGAGGATCCTGGGTTTCTACCTGAGTTTAATCTCCCTCGCTCGGCCGCACATGAGAAGTGTTTGAAATGTGTGTTACTGAACCGGCCCTCCAGCGTCGGTCGCCTCAGGCTGTGTCAGCGTCCCCATCGCCTGTGAATAGACACAGGGGGGGGGGCTATTGTGTGTGTGTGTGTGTGTGTGTGTGTGTGTGGGGTAACAACTCCAGAAACTTCTCTGAAGAACGATCTTCCCCAGCAGAATCACAGATAGCGGAACACGTGAGGTAGACTACATTTTAACATCGGCGGGAGGGGGCTTCTGAGTAACTGTTGACGGGGATCTGGCAAAAGTTTTTTGTGACACATTTCCAATTTTGTCCTCTATATTCCATCAGATTCCAATTTTGCCATCTAAGCAGCCGAAAGGCCAGCGCGGTCGCTATTGCTGAAATGCGCAATGTTTTTGCAGCCGAAAGGCCAGCGCGGTCGCTATTGCTGAAATGTTTTTGCAGCTTTTCACCGTTTGAGCATCCTCATTGTGCAAGACCGACGCCTGGGCGCAGGTCTACGCACCAGCAGGAGAAATGAACACACGGGAATATACTGCACCACTGTGTCCCAACAACCCCTGAAAGAGCTGCCTATTTGTCCACGGACTGCACAGACTCACACACCCCCACAGTGTGTTAGGTGGGAGTACCCGAGGAGGGCGTCGACCATTTCCTTCACAAACACGCCCTTTCCTGCCCCACTTCCTGCTCGAATTCAACAGACGGGAGCAGCGAGCAGAGATTAGCGGCGCAAAGAGTGCTGGCGGTTCTCCTCGCCGTATTTAAAAGATCTGCACGCTTTGAGTTTCCTCCCTGCGCGGCCTTGAGGAGATTTCACAGGCAACGGACATTATAAAAAACAGATGCTTCATCAGCTGGCAGGGAACACCCAGGAACATGCCAACGGAGAGTTCTCATGCAACACTGGCTCTGCCCATTTTATAACCCTGTGAGAGACACTTTACTATCACAGCAGAGAAACCTGCTGATCACTACCAGCAGGGGGAGACATTTATAACCAGGTAGGATACAGAACAAGTCCTGGAACAGGTAGAAGAATTCTGAAACTCACGAAGGGAATTCAGAAATGTTAAACAAATTTCATAACTAAAACAAGGAAGCTAGAATCTAGAATCAGGTAAATAGGCTGTGTAACGAATAGCTTACAACAAGAAAATTGACTTGAACTAACAGAGGTGTTCACAATTGAGCAACGGTATGCTACAGCTGATGCAGGAAACCGGCAATTATTTTAAAACCAGCGCCAGAATTCTATAACAGATTCTTATCGCCCCTCCCCCCCCTTAAATGGCACCGCATAACTAAAAACAAAATTAGACGAGGATTCCACTGCAATGGTGGGTGATGTGGTTCCAGCCCAAAGGTTGATTTTGGACAGGTGCATGCTGGGACGTGTCCGCCCCTGCCCTAACTGCTTCAGGGCCTCTTGACGCTTCACAACCTCTCTGGTTCCAGTCGAGCGATCGAGGTTTTGGGGAACGGACCTCGCTCATCTGCGTTCAATATGTGCACCTCTGGGTCCGGCTCCCCGTTGCCGTCCTGTAACGCAGGTCCCGCGAGACGCGTGCGGGCCCCTGTTTGTTTTCCCGCATGATTAGCGTGAGCCCGATGAATAATGAGCGTATCGCGTTTCAGCGCGTGGAGGGGAAAGCGTCTCCCACGGTAAACATCGCTAATGTGGCGTGGAAGCCCCCCAGCCCTCAGGCCATCTTTCATTCGCTCCTGACGGCCCTGTCAGACGCACCGCGCCGCTGGGGAAGACGGGCAGGTCCCGCGAGTAACGGGCGACCGCGGCGCCGGCCCTGACTCCACCCCCACTGCGCCAGGTGCCCCGCCTCACAAGCCCCTAGGAGAGACCGGCGGGTTTACGCCAGGCTGTCACAGAGCCACCGAAGCGTGCGGCTGCCATTCCCAGAATCCCCTCTGTGCGTCTGACACCTTTCAGATGTCACGCCCCCCTCCTCCCCCAAAACGAAAATGTGAAACACAGAAAAAAAGAGAGTGACCTGCCCAACAGGAAAGCAGGTCCTGTTAGCAATGAACTTCCTGTTGGGAAACACACGCATACCAGACACTTATATCGTGATGGAGAATAAAGCAGCGTTTTCCAATGATGAGAGATTATCACACTTTTCTATACACACCAAAGCCGTTTTGTTTGCTGTAATCCAATGAATGAACTAAGCAGCCACGTTCTGATGTACGTACACAAGGAGGTGCATGGCTGCTGAGATAGGCACACCTGCACACACACACACACGCATGCACACACGCGCGCACACACGTGCACGCACACACACGTGCACACACACACACACACGTATTACACCCCTTTACATGGTGATTTTAGTCAGTGACCTACATAATGAAAATTAATACAGACTTGCATTCACATCTACACTAACAAGTATATATGGATGTACATGCATGTATGCGAACACACACACACGTGAACACACACACACGCACACAAAGTGATCAGTGAGTCTTGTACTCACCGCATCCTGAAAGCAGAGGAACCTCCCCCGGCTCTGCATCACTGCTTGGTTCTTGGCGTAACCAGCTGGTGAAGAGAACAGAAGGGCACAGTTACCCCCCATGAAAGAGGTCAGCACTCCACAGAACCAATCCCAACTTCCCCATCCCACTCAGGTAAGCCAACCTTCCACATTTCCACTGGACCAATCACACTCTCAACCTCACCTCTGGACCATCACACTGTCAACCCTGACTCAACATCTCCCCTGGACCAATCACACGCTCAACCTCACCCCTGGACCAATCACACGCTAAACACTCCCTCAGTGTCTCCACTGGATCAATCACATGCTCATCCCCCTTCTTAATTTAACCTGTGTAAAATATTTGAAATGCATACTTATTATTATTTAATTAATTAATTAAAGAGACTGACTCATCACACAGTGACATCAGTCAGGCAGTCAGTCTGTGAGTCACTCCCTCAGTCAGCAAACTCCCATGAGGCGGTTAATCGCGCTGCATCGGTACTCCAGCTGTGAAAACCACGGCGACGCCGCGCGGCTCTCTCAGACTGAATTCACACAGAGGAAGTTCCGGAAGCTTTCGTTCCGGAATTCTCCATATCAGCTACATTCTCCTGCCTTTGCACGCCCATGACAGAGGTGTAGACTAGAACACAATGGCGCAGTGTGGTTGTACAGGGATGCCGGCCTTGGGCCCAGCCTTGGGTCCGACAGACCACTACCTGGAAGCAACGTGACTGCACTGTATGAGTAGACATAACGGTGGTGGGGGGGGGGGGGGGGGGGGGTGCGTTCAAGGGCTCCACGCTGTAAGAGAACACAGTCTTGGGTTCCTCCTGTAGGATCACATTCCAAACTCCAGACACGCGGCCTTGTTCTGAGCGTGAAAACAAGAGGAACGTTTGTCTCGTGTTCACCATGGATACACTCGCAACGCTAGTCTGGGAATAAGAGGGAGAAAAAGAAAGAAAAAAAAGTCTTCCAAGGATATGTTGTGGTTGGTCTGGTACAGCCTGCATTTTATCAGAGCCAGGCTAGTAGAATCTAAATTTGTTCCTAATTTTATTGAAATGAAAAAAAAAGATTGACTCTTTGAACTAACAGGCTACGGGACCCTGTCCGATGTCTCCACTGGTTTTGCATTTTGCGGAACACGTCTAAAATGATACCACATTTATACTGCTGTCCAAGTAAGATGTTGGTCTGTGCAACTTCATGTGTGTGACCATAACTAAGGACAGTGGACAGTCTGGTTCAGTTAAAAGCAACTTAAAACCACTAAACCACACACCCACACCCACACTCACACACACGCAATTGCTCTTGCACACACACACACACACATACATACACGCCCACCCATTCGCCCGCACGCACGCCTGTATTCTCTTGGCATTGCAAAACCTAGTGGACGGTGTCCACATGAACTGTTCTTTCTCACACTCACACTATCACCAGCTGCATGAGACAGAGCAGATCATAACAGATAAACCCCCCCCAAACTGACCCCCTTTGGGCTGCTCAGAGTTGTGTCCCGAGATCACCGTGGCGATTCCTCGTTCCTGCAGCCTCTCTGTCCATCTCCCGATCACCGATCGCGAGTCGTCCTGACAACAGAAACAATAACCATTTCACAACCATCACCCATAGCCTTGGAGACAGACACTAATAAACGCATGCACACCGAGACAGACACACACACTCAGAGACAGACACACACACTCAGAGACAGACACACACACACCGAGACAGACAGACACACACACACCGAGACAGACACACACACTCAGCGATAGACACACACACTCAGCGATAGACACACACACTCAGAGATAGACACACACACTCAGAGACAGACACACACACTCAGCGATAGACACACACACTCAGCGATAGACACACACACTCAGCGATAGACACACACACACACCGAGACAGACACACACACACCGAGACAGACACACACACACCGAGACAGACACACACACTCAGAGATAGACACACACACACACCGAGACAGACACACACACATCGAGACAGACACACACACTCAGAGACAGACACACACACTCAGAGACAGACACACACACTCAGCGATAGACACACACACTCAGCGATAGACACACACACACACCGAGACAGACACACACACACCGAGACAGACACACACACACCGAGACAGACACACACACTCAAGAGACAGACACACACACACCGAGACAGACACACACACTCAGAGATAGACACACACACTCAGAGATAGACACACACACTCAGAGATAGACACACACACTCAGCGATAGACACACACACTCAGCGATAGACACACACACTCAGCGATAGACACACACACTCAGCGATAGACACACACACACACCGAGACAGACACACACACACCGAGACAGACACATACACTCAGAGATAGACACACACACACACCGAGACAGACACACACACACCGAGACAGACACACACACACCGAGACAGACACACACACTCAGAGACAGACACACACACTCAGCGATAGACACACACACTCAGCGATAGACACACACACACCGAGACAGACACACACACTCAGAGACAGACACATACACTCAGAGATAGACACACACACACACCGAGACAGACACACACACACCGAGACAGACACACACACTCAGAGACAGACACACACACTCAGCGATAGACACACACACTCAGCGATAGACACACACACTCAGCGATAGACACACACACTCAGCGATAGACACACACACTCAGAGATAGACACACACACACCGCGATAGACACACACACTCAGCGATAGACACACACACTCAGCGATAGACACACACACTCAGAGACAGACACACACACTCAGAGACAGACACACACACTCAGCGATAGACACACACACTCAGCGATAGACACACACACTCAGCAATAGACACACACACACCGAGACAGACACACACACACCGAGACACACACACACACACACACCGAGACAGACACACACACACAAGAGACAGACACACACACACACCGAGACAGACACACACACTCAGAGATAGACACACACACTCAGAGATAGACACACACACTCAGAGATAGACACACACACTCATAGACACACACACTCAGCGATAGACACACACACTCAGCGATAGACACACACACTCAGCGATAGACACACACACTCAGAGACAGACAAAATGATACAGCACGTAGGGGTGGGACAATGCACCGGTGCATCGCGATGCATCGATCCGAATGTGTAAATACAACTGCATCGATCTGCAAGATTCGAATCGATAAGCATCGATTAATATCGCATTTTAAATTAATGTACACGTATTCATTTATTCAAAAATTATTTAAAATATATATTTCTGAGACACGATTACTTTTAAAACTCTTTTGACCAGCTTCAATCCATGTTTCTGCTCCAACCCCAACGTAAGCGTGAGTTGAAAGTAGCGACTATGAGACGGACAGATCTGAGCGAAATGGCTAGCTGCGTGCTCGCTGAGTGCGACAAAAGAGACAGAAACTCCGAATTTGCGATGTTCCGAACAGAAAATCAGTGGTATGGAAGCATTTCGGGTTTAGAAAGAAGGAGGGTGTACTTGACAAAACCGCTGCAATATGCAAGATCTGCCAAGTAGAAATCAGATACACAGGCAACACCACAAACATGATAAACCATTTGAGCCGACGATACACAATTGACGTGAAGGACAGCAAGCGCGTTAGCAAGCTGGTAAGCAAGCTAAACTCGGGAGTCATTGATGAGTTTCCTGGAGCAATGGCCAAACAGTTCTATTTTTTTGTATAATTGTTTTTATTCGTTTTTATACACATACCGTGTCCAGACAGTTAATTGTAAAGTGCTTTCTGATATTTAAATTTAAACCATTTTCTATTCAAAATCAAGTAGACGTTAGAGACAAAAAACTAAAATAGTAAGACTATTTCCAATGTCTTACGTTCAATTAATTATTACTACGTTAACTGTCCGATTCACAAAATGAATGTCGTGGAACCTAGATACACCATACCATGCAGAAAATATTTGAGTGAAAAATGTATACCTGCTCTGTATGAAGAGGTGAAGAAAACTGTTCGACTGTCCTTGCAAAACGCTACGAGAGTAGCTTTAACTACGGATGGATGGGCATCTTGCTCCACCGAAGTTCTAGATCGTACTAAGATTTAGGAAAGTACTATGCATGACACTAACCTATAGGCTATTTCATTTTTCTTGGCCCAGTTTAGTAATTGTTATACATTTAGCCATTTTCATTTTGTAAATAAAGGAAATGTATTAGAGTACCATGTCTGACACTGTTTGAAAAACAATAACCTAAATAGGGCAACTTTAGAAAATACACTGTTAGTCATGTTTATTGCTGCATTATTTGCTGCAGACAGCTGCAAAATGTATGGCATGCCTTAACAATAAACATAATGCTGTGAACTTGGTGTAAGGTTCTAATTGAATATTTAATTACTGCTGAATGTATCGGTATCAAATCACATTAGCATACCTATTTAAAGTATCTAAATTAATCGAACCGAATCGAATCGAATCGAATCGTGGTCAAACGTAAGATATTATGATGCATCGAACCTTTGCCTAAAGAATCGGAAACGAATCGAATCGTGATGGGGTTGAATCGTCCCACCCCTATACAGCAGACATCGTTTTAACTGTTTACAGGTCTGTAACCCAGTCTTCTGGTCAGGAGTCCTTAACCACATGACAACGGCGGCAGTGTAGTATAATGGTTAAGGAACTGGACTTGTAACTGAAAGGTTGCAGGTTCGATTCCCAAGTAGTACACTGCCGTTGTACCCTTGAGCAAGGTACTTAACCTGAATCGCTTCAGTATATATCCAGCTGTATTAATGGATACATGTAATAAGATGTAATAAGAAGTTGTGTAAGTCGCTCTGGATAAGAGCGTCTGCTAAATGCCTGTAATGTAATAATGTAATGTAACAACACCACGGCTCCATTACGGCCACAATTACCCCTAACCCCCCGCCCCAGGTCTCCCTGGGTAATATGCTTGGTTGCTCAATGACACACACAAACACACACACACACACACAGTTACTCTGGCCTTTTGACCACCATGAGGCCTAGTCTAGCGGCAGGGGTCCGGCAGCTCCATACCAAACAGCCCGTCATTAAGGGTTTGGGGACGCGAGGTGCCGGGATGAGGGGTTGGTTGGCTTGTCTGGCCGCTCGTATCTGAGGTGACTGAACCCCACAGGGGCTGAAGGGCGCCTAGGCCTCTTCTACAGAGAACACAGTATTATTTAAATATGGTAAATACTGGTCATACCAAGTATTTATCAGTGATCCAGAACAAGGCTGTATTTGTGGCGTGTGTGTGTGTGTGTCCAACCAAATAGTTGATCTGGGTCTGTTTTTCTCTCTGCAGAGATCCAGCTCTGCTTACATACAGTATGTGTTTATAACAGACTGTTAGGAAAGCAGCCTGCTGATTTTCCAGTAAGAATAATATAAAAAGTGCTCAGTGACAGAGGAGCAACCTCGACAGGGCCAGGTCATGTGATCCTTAAACGCCTGTGAACAGCCAATGACGTGAACGCTAGAAATAGTATTGAAGTGTATTGAAGATTGCAGATATACAATGAGATGCCCTGGACACTGAAATTAATGTTTATATTGAAACAGACAGATGTGGACAGGTGTGGACAGGTGTGGACAGATGTGGACAGGTGTGGATAGGTGTAAACAGTTGTGGACAGGCGTGGACAGGTATAAACAGTTGTGGACAGGTGTGGACAGGTATAAACAGTAGTGGACAGTTGTGGACAGTTGTGGACAGGCGTGGACAGGTGTGGACAAGCGTGGACAGGTATAAACAGTTGTGGACAGGCGTGGGCAGGTGTGGACAGGTGTAAACAGTTGTGGACAGGTGTGAAAACGGTGCGTGTCGGGCCTTCAGGAGGCGTGCCGCGGCCGTACCGTACTGGCGTCGTCGAACACAGACAGCTCCACGGAGCCCTGGAAGTCCTGCACCAGCACAGACTGCAGGCACGCGTCCAGCCAGCGGGAGGCGTTGAATGTCGGCAGGATGACGGACTGAGAGGAGGAGGAGGAGGGGAAAGTGTCACGTGACCCAGCAAAGGACCCTTACTGCACCAGCGTTTCCATGGTTACTCTCGTCTGTGAGCGACCGGGGTCGGAATGAGTCTGAGCGGTTTGGACAAATCGGTCTAGTGGTCATGGCAATTTACAGAAACGCCAGCACTTATACCAGATATAAAACAAAACACAGGAGAAAATCTGAAAGACTACGGGTTTATGCTTGACCTGGAAAAGGCAAAAGGGTTGCTTACCAATCAACCTCTTGCCTGTAGGTGAGGGCAAAATTTTGAAATAGCCCCCCCTCCTCCTTACCACTTTGTGCAGCTGCCTCTCCCTCTAGTTTCTTTTGGAGGCCATACTTAAACTATGTTTAAAACAGAAACCCTTAGGGGAGCAGGCAAAGACATCCACAAGGCTGTTTTTAATAAACAAAAGCAATGCTGATCAATGCCAGATAACTGCTGCAACACATGATTAAAAAAAGGGAAATGTATCCCCAAATGCCTTCAATGAATGTGCGGTTACAGACATTGATAGCCTTATGTGTAAAATATTTTCATTGTAAACCACCCCAGATAAAGGGACCCTGCCCAGTGCTGAACAAGCAGAGTGAAATTAACTTCATCTAAAGGCACCGTTACTCTACAATTCACTCCCCTGTTTGTCATTGGTGCTCTCTGATGTATCCAGTATTTCTGATGGGCTCAGGGATTCCCCAATCCCCTTCAGGATTCTACGCAGGCTGGGGGCAGGGGGGGATTGCGATTGCACAGGGAACCTGCGCTTTTAAAAAAATCACCGCAGCCAAAAGGGCACTTTTGCTGCCTACGTTTCAGGCAGCATATGTTGGTGTCCATCTGGGCACGTGCCTGCCCCGTACCTTATTACAATGACCACTAAGGTCTCAATGAGCGGCAGTGTAGTATAATGGTGAAGGAACTGGGCTTGTAACAAAGATTTCAGGTTCGATACCCAGGTAGGACACTGCCGTTGTACCCTTGAGCAAGGTACTTCACCTGAATTGCTGAATTGCTAAATCCAGCTGTATAAATGGATACTATGTATAAAGAAATGCAAAAAGCTGTGTAAGTCGCTCTGGATAAGAGCATCTGCTCTTGCTGCTAAATGCCTGTAATGTATTGTCAACGACCTTGACCTTGTCATAGGAACGCAATGTCTTACCCACAGGCTTTACCTGTGTATCAATGGGCTGATGCCGGAACAACTGACTAGACAACAGGAATGCCTTATCAACCATCCACTAATGTCAGCCTCGACTCATCCAGCAGTGCAGAGCAACAGTGCCCGTCCATATGAAAGGGGGATTAGCAACCCAGTCAGCACACTGCTATTGAATCTCTTGAATGCACTTCATTCTATGGAAAGGATACTTTTTACTTTAAATAAACGCGGCAAAAGCTTTATGAGACGTTGCACGGGAAATCCAGCTTTAGATTCCATAGAGTGCAGCGCCTTAGAGAGATAGTGCAACATTTGAAGAAGATCTGCTTTCGTTTCACTGTGTTCCTGCCAACAAGCGTACAAGAAGCAAATTCAAGATAGCTGCCTACCACGTCAATGCCACTGCCTGCAGCAGTATCTCCGCCCCCGTTCATCTCACATTGCAGTCCAAGCTTTTCTGTACATCGCCGTTTGGCAGGGGCACAACTGTCTTGGTCTCTGGGCTCCACTCGGGCATTCATCTATTAATGACAACAAACAAAATTAATATGACCAGATGATCTCGTAGCACGCAGTGGTTGAAGATGAAACTGTTCACAATACAATTCATTTATTTATCACGAAACGATTAAACATTGAGAATATACCCATGCTAAATACTTCCTGATCGGCCACTTCAACTATCTGGTAAACTAAGATATCAATGGATAGCCACAGCACGCTCCTTGCACATGTAGCCACAACTAGGAATGCAGAAAAGCCCAGCTGTTTTTAGGAAATTAAATGGTTGCATGAGTTCACGATTAGCTATCTACTTCAAACTAAGAGGACACTGTCTTTGGATATGGTAATAATTTGCCTGCATGTCAAATCCAGCTAACCGTTTTATTTAGGTTCCTTTTAAGAACAGCATCACACGCGAAGTCGTGAAGTCTCATGTATTGGTACAACTTCCGCAAATCTGTCCCCTGTATGCCTATTGGTTAGCATGAATGAAGGCGTTCCTCTCATTCGCTCAGTAATTTGTCAATCTAGTAGGAGGCGTGCCATATCAGCACAGTTATCCAACTTTCACTCACTCAGTCAAATGATCATGTTGTCGTCATGTTAGAAGTGTCAGCAACGGAATAGAAAGGCTGCAGTTCAGCACGTAGCTAAACTGTTGTTGCCCACGTTCGTTTGCTAAAACAAAATTGACGTTAAGTGTACGATTTAATGCAACTGCTATGGTATTATAAGGTTCTATTACGTTACCTCCTTGAGACAGTGATTTGATGTTCATATTTCCTTGTCGACTGCTTTCAGCGATCAGTGATTTAACTGTGCTCTCTAGTGGCCGCCCGTGCCGCTTCGAATACAAGGTAAACAGTATGTGATGCTATTCTCAGCCCGCCGTTAGTAGGCTAACGTTAGAGCTGTGATGGCTCCAGATTGTGCTTGTGGGGATTGGATAACGCACCATTTCAGCAGGGGAAGGAACTTCGAGTGCGGTAGGCTACTTTGCCTAAACACGGATCCCTGTGTTGACAAAGTAGCCTATATCTCTTTATTTTTGTTTATTTATATATTTTTTTAAATTAATGTAGGCTACCTGTTCGTTTGTGTCTTCCTTTTGTGTATGTAGTCTACGATTGTCTTTATATGTATGTTTTAGGCTATGGCTATATAAACTCGCTAAACGGGATAAAATAGTAGGTTGCATGAAAGTCAATAGGCCTAAATAAATAGGCTAAAAGCAGGTTTGTTGCAGATCATAAACGGGGTATGAAATAAACTTTTTCACCCACTGGCCAGAGTGGCTTGTGGATTCTAAAATTCACCAGCCATTTTCAACATTTTATCAGCCACGTTACCTTTGTTGGTTACCGGTCAAAGTGACTGCTAGAGTAAATTTCATACCAGCCACAATCAAAATTTTACCAGCTGGTGGCTGGTGTTATTACTTTGTTGTTTTTCAGAACGCTGAGTAGCAAACGTCATACGTTGTCAGGTGTTCGGGTCACACAAAATGAGTCCGACCTCATTCCCTGATTACAAAAGTCATTACGGGGGCAACAGAGAGGGGTAGCGGGGGAATGAAGATTGACGGAGAAAGAGGTTAGAAAGCAGGCAAGTGAGGCAGTCTGAAAACAAGGAAGCCAGTTACCCAGCCGAACGCTCATTCTTAATAAAATACAGGTATGTAATATGCTCCCTTCTCGTATAATTTATTCGAGAACCCAGTCCAAGAAAAACAATGGCAGTTGACGCATAGTGGATGGTTATCGAAATTGATACTGAGAATGTTCTACATCAAATCTGAGCTGTGTTTTTCATCTTTGTTTTTTTTTTTCCTAAAAGAAAAACATGTGGTCAGGAACTGCAACTGGATATTTATGGATTTTACTACTATATTATTTTGAAATTACTGATAAGAAAGAAGTGTTGTCAAAGAGGCTAAGTGTACAGGTTTTTCCTGGGTTAAAAGCAAAATGAGCAAAAATACACTAAAATATATTTTGGTACAAAATACCTCCAAAATATATCTATAAATTATATAAGCAAAATAATGGAGGTGTAGGTTTCTTTGCAGGTGGCACAGAAATATAATCCATATAAAAAGAGGCAAGCAACTCTTTACATAATGATTTACTTAATGTACAGGTGAATTAATACATGCATTTGAAACAATGCCATCCCAACGGCTAGACGTAGGCCTTTCTTCAATCAACAGTTGACAATTACTTTGACTGTGTACTTTGAAGTGTTACAAATTTTGGCAAGTTAGTTTTAATGATTGTTGAGTTTTACACTGTTTTATGAAGGAAAAATACTGCTTGTTTTGTTAAAGTTAAGGAGGAACATTGATTGAATCCCGGCCATAGTTAGGCTTAAATTAAGTTAACAATAAATAAGCCATCTGGTTGCTCTCCTCAGCTCTGTGTAGGTGATATTTAAGGATGACTGTAAACCTGCTGGGATTGGAGGGATTTCCTGAAACCAGGATTGAGGAATTATTGCACTCTTTTTACGAATGAGTGTTTTACGCCATATGTAACTAGGTTTTCACTGGCCTTTTTTTTTTTTTAAACCAAAATTTGTTTCACAAAATCTTGTCACTGGCAATTCGCTAAGAAATGTGCAACAATTTTAGGGTTAGCTACCACAAACCTGCCTTCCCCTACAAGTAGCCAATAGTGCTTGTGTTGCTTATGACCCATAGAGAAGGGGGAGAAGATGAGTGCATTTTGGACCAGAGAAAATCTTTTGTGATCATGCTTATCCACTTGATTCCTTTTCAGATATTGAATTGATTTGGAATACAAAATTACCGCGAGCATAAATTATGTTGTGTGTCACGCTTGATGCCAAGCTCATTGAAATATATTTGAGAATTGTTCATAGACCTACAGCATTGCAAAGACATGTTGGACGTTGTTCTTTCTCTTTCTTTGTATTCGGCTCTATATGCGTAATTTGTCATAGCGCCCCCTGCTGGGCAGTCAGTGATGCATTACTAGGCCAGCTGAGCATTGGCCGGTAGAGCCGGAGGCTCCCCACGGGCTGCCGTCACTCAACCCTACGGGATAAACCAGTCCCATTTCTGCATCGCCTTGGCATCTTTCACCCCAAGCCGTTCCCAGCATGCACCACACCACCCGCGCACGCCGTCGCTCCTTTCATGACCCTGTTTATTCATCTGCCGTCTCTTTCTCTCTCTCTCTCTCTCATTCAAATTAAAATTTGCTTTACTGGCGTGACCACTCATAGGCATAATATTGCCAAGACAACCATTTACATTTAATTGTAATGTTCTATATTTAAAAAAAAATGCCAGAACACCTGTTTACTTACCTCTCTCTCTCTCTCGCTCGCTCGCTCGCTCTCTTTCTCTACTTCTTTTTTATTTAGTCTTTTCCCATCCAAGAGCACAGTGAAAGGAGGAACAAACGCAGAGAGCCATTTTATTTTCAGAGCCAAGAAACCCCTGCAGCTCCCCTTTACATTTCTGTGCCAGTGAAGTGTGGACATTAACGGGAACAATCTCTCTCTCTCTCTCTCTCTCTCTCTCTCTCACACACACACACACACACACTCCCTTCCAACTCTTCCTCAATCCTTCCATCCCTTTTTCCAGAGAAAGAAGAGACGAAGGTGCCTGAGAAGGGAGAGAGGATCATTCAAGCTTTTGGGATCGTAACCGTGGCTACGGAACCCAGGGCTTCCATACTGCGAAGGCGGAGCTGGCTGCCAACAAATGCAGGCCATTGGCTAAGCCCCCAAACAAGAGCCAAAGATCACCAGAGTCTCAGAGCTCATCGGGGAAGTGTTCCAGTCTTGCCCGTGTTTGTCCGCTGGATTCTACTGAGTAAACCTAGGTACCCTCCAAAATCTGGAACACTGACTGCAGTAAAAAGAGCTCTTCCGGGTTTTGCTCAGTGTAGTTATCCTGCTTTGTGAAATACCCCCCCTGGAAAGCACCCAAGGGACACTGGACACCTTCCAGTGGCGATGCTCAGAAAAATGGGTTAGCCAACAGCTAATCTATAGAGATTGGATAGAGAAGTGCCAGATGAAAGCTTGATAAAAATCAGATTAATTGGGGATGGTTAATTGGTCTTAATTGGGGATGGTTAATTGGTCTTAATTGGGGGTTGGTTAATTTGTCTTAATTGGGGGTGGTTAATTGGTCTTAATTGGGGGTGGTTAATTAGTCACAGGTGATTTTCCTCCAGACCCACAAGCTATGAAAATATATTGCCTTCTACTGAAAAATATACTATAATGATTTCAATATAACATAACCTAATGACGAGAACAGGCATATCCCAATAAGACCAAACCAGCAATTACGGGTGTATTTCACAATATATTTGTAGATATTATTCAACCAATTTGACACAGTATGAATTACAATCTATTGTAAGGGCCCTTCAGGCCGTCTTTTATGTGTGCCACACGCCGCACACTTCCGCTTCCCTCTGACATTCCCTCTCTCCGACATTCCGCCTGGACCTCCCGCTGGCTCCACCGCCAGCCTTTGTGGCTGCTGCCAGAGGAATGCGCCAATGTCCCAGCATCCTTTCAGGAACCGCTACAGAGTAACGATTCCCCCTCCGTTTGTGGCGTGTGTGTGTGTGTGTGTGGCGTGTGATCTTCGTCACGGCGCTCTGTTATCAAGATTGCCGTTTCCTTCCGCAGTTTTTCCAAGCGCATGGCTCTCCGCGTGGGGTTCAAGAAAAGAAAAAAAAAAGACTACATTTTTTCCTCCCGACATCAAAAGCAGGCTGGCCCAGCGTCCCTCCAGCTGCCGGGCTCAATCTGGCCAGTGGGCCCCAACCAAAGCACCCTCTGTGGATCATTCTGCCGGTGCTCCTCTGGGGGTGGGGGGTCTGGCAGGCTCTGCGGTCGGGCGTGCCTCTGATTGAGCCCTGATTGGAGGCGGTCAGGGACAGGAAGTCTGGAGGAACCACACGCCCGATCCGGGCTTTGAAGTGATGCACATACAGAGGCATGCTGGCAGGCTGGGGAGGGAATTATGGGACGGAATCTGCGGGTCCTGCCTGTGATCCCAATCACGGCCTGATGTTCGTTTCGTCCAGCTGCTTTGCTGTGATCCAGTTGTTTGGCTGCACGTCGACTGTCATTCAACACCTCCTGACAGCTGATCTACCCCAAGTTAGTTCGTGAATTCACTGAGCACTGGAACTCTGCCTTCTAACAGAAGTGGAATATATTATAAATATGTGGACTTTTTTTGAAAATATTGTGTAAATATATTTCGGAGAATTGTATATAGTGTTTCAATATTTTGAAAATATTATGTCAATAGATGTTTTCAGTGTATTTCAGTTTCGTAATGGTTCTGAGACGCTAATAGCAACTGGGATGAAATAGTCGTGGCCCAAGATTGTAAAATATCAAGACTGTTACCTCTGTTTCTTTCATAGAGGGATGCAGGGGGTGGATCAGTGGAACTGTGGATATTATTTTATTCATAAATTTATCGAATGAAACATACGGTTACATGGATATCCCAAAACCCATGTCAGTGGTGAGCATGTTGTTTCCTAAAAACCAACTTGTGCACTTTGTTCAGTTATGAAATTTAAACCTGAAGCTGAGAGAGAGGCACCAGCCCTTGAGGTGAGCAGTTTTCATTGGTCTCATGCTGATAATGTCACTTCCTCTACCGTCCCTAGCATGAGCCACCAGACCTCAGTGTTGCCGTTGGCACCAACATGGGAGAGCCAATCTCAGAAAAGAGGCAAAAAAAATTTGAAAATGTTGTTCCAACAGCTCAGAAAAACAGAACTCGGTTTCATGAACTCTGAAATAATATTTTTTTTTGTATATATATATATATATTTTTTTTTTTTTAAATATACAAAGTGCAGATTTAGCGCCTTGAAGTTCATTTCAAATTAAGCCTTGGTCATCTAATATGACAACAAGGTTTGAGTTTTCACTGTGGTGGGAAAGCCCCAAAACTACACCCAGATTAAACAGCCCCTACGCCAGTTTACATCTGAATGGCAGCTGTATAACCACGCAACCACACACACACACACAGTTGGACGAAACCCGATTTTGAGCAAAAAGAAATGGCTGCCTTTGACGACACCCCCATCTGTCCTATCCTTAGGGTCCTATCTCTCCATTTACCTACACCCCTCTATCCACTCTTTGTCACATGGTCTCACATCTGTCACCCCATTGGCCAATCAAGCAAGGAAACAGCCCAGTTTAATGACTAATACCTTCAGAAGAGCGTTTGGAACCTTCCCTCCAAAATCACTGGCTCTCCGTGCACTCTATTATGCTATAGCCTCGGGGGAGGAGCGAAAGTATGGAAACTATATTTAAATGTCTCGGATCGAGCGGCTGAGATAAGTGCGACGGCTTTGTGAAAATAACGTGGATACGGCAAAAGAAGTTTGATGAAGTCTGCTTTCCTGTGTTTCATTCCTACACCGACGACTGCTTGTATGCCTGCTGACACACCCACTATAAAGACACACTCAGTACAGCAGTGGTAACCAATCCTGCTACTGAAGAACCATGTGGTCTTCACCTTAAAATCAGCAAACAGGTCAGGCCCAGGAACCAAGGTGGGGTAACTAATTGATCAGTTGGGTGCTGAGAAAAATAAGAAACCAAAAAAAATATATATATATATATATATACATATCCTGCTTCCCCATCCTCATTTAGTCTGTCCTCCAGTACTCTCTGTTTTCAAGGCCTTCTGCAAAAGCCTCACATGTAATTAAAGTTTTTTTTTTTTTTTTTTTTTTTTTGTGGGCAGTTCAGATGAGTTTGTTTTTTATGAAATGGTGAAAGTGTTTGTGTGTTCAATAAAGGAATTGCACCGTTTTGCTGTTGATTTAAATTGGATGGGTTCTTTGAATGAATGAATGGTCTGAGTACAGACTCCAGCAGGATTTCAAACACATTTCTGCAGGCTGTAGAGCCCTGTAATCAGGCTGTCAATCACATAACAGCCATTGCACTGCAATTAACTTTTAAAGCAAGTTTATTATTCTACTCCGCCAACATATGTGCTTGCGCTCTCTCTCTTTCTCTCTTTCTCTCTGTCTCTCTTTCTCTTTTTTGCTCTCTGTCTCTCTCTTTCTCTTGTTCTCTTTCTCTCTTGCGCTCTCTCTCTCTTGCTCTCTCTCTCACACACACTCACACTCACACTCACACACAGAGACACACACACACAAAGATTGGTATGTTGTCCCACTACAAAGGGCTGTTCCATGCTCCAGCACAATCCCACCTGTTAGGCTGTGGTTCCTTCAGCAAGCGTTTAACCCACTCCAGCGTTTAACCCACTCCAGCCAGGAGCCTCTGACTCCATTAGCACACCACTTCCTACACGCAATCGTTTCGTCATGGCAACCTCCTACACACCCCCTCCCTCGCCCACTGCCAGACATCACCACCTCCTCTGGTGCCTGGTATCTAATGGTTTCCACATTGAAGAGCTGCCAGGTTTTGGCCTCCTTTTACAAAAAGATTTCTAATTCACCCCTAATTTGTTTTATCTGTAACTTGCTGATTAGAATTTTTTTCTGGAAGTAGGGGACGGGGCTGGTGAGTGGGAGGATGAGGGGGGGTTGGGTCAGAGTATGCAGTGATACTGTGTAATCTTCACCAAGGGCAGAGTGTTATGACTGAATGAAACACATCCTAGTTGGATTTAAACCCCATGTTCCCCCGGTCGCTCAGGTATGTCTGTTGATCTTTGAGCTTCCAAATTTATTGTTACACACTATGCAGTGCTCAATACCAAAGCTCTCATTGTTGAGGAACTCAAGCCACATTCAATGTTATTTAGCCATTTTCAAAATTAGAGCATCTCACTAGCTTCTAAATTTTATACTTTTATACTCATTTTCCTATAGAACTCTATGGGGAAAAAAGTCAGGAAAAACAACCCTTAAAGGGATCCATCCACATCTACTCCATATCTGGCCGCAGAGTGATGGTTTTGGGCTCGTTTGATACTTTAGACCAGGGGTGGCCAATTCCAGGCCTCGCGGGCCGGTGTGTATGCAGGTTTTTGCTGCCGTCAGTTAACAATTATTGAATTAGCCCAATCGTTTACACGATCTGATATTTTAATCTACATATCCGCGATATGAAAAGCAGCTGATGAATGTTCTTGTGCCGGTATGCGTCAATGCGTGTATTGTAGCATTTTATCGTTCTGTAATTTACAAGTGAATCGGTGATTGTGTGTATGACTAATTAGCTGATTGAACCGTGGTAACTGGTGGCAGTAAAAACCTGCATACACACCGGCCCGCGAGGCCTGGAATTGGCCACCCCTGCTTTAGACCCTTGATGACGTACAGCCATTTTGCCAGTCATGTGTTCCATACTGTACCAGCATAATTTACAGCTGAATCTAGTCTCACCCCCCAATTCTCATAGAGATCAGTTCAAATGCAGAGATGTTATAGTATCGCTTGTAATAGTACCTGAAAATAAGATATCGAGAGTATTTTGATGTTGATTGGTCACAGACTTCAGGAAGTAACAGCATGCAAAGAATATGTGACCAAATATTAAATATGATACTTTAAAAAATATGTTAAAGCAAAGGGTATGAATACTTATGTAAATGAGAGATTTCAGTTTTCGATTTTTAATACATTTGCAAAAATATCTAAAAACATGTTTTCACTTTGTCATTATGGGCTATTTTGTGTAGAAATTTGAGACAAAAAATGAACTCAATCTATTGTAGAATATGTCTGTAATGTAATAAAATGTGGAGAAGGCGAAAGGGGTGGGCAGACTTTCTGGCTTGACTGTATGTATACCCAAGCGTGTGTGTGTGTATGTATGTGTTTATTTATGTATGTACTATGTACAGTATGTGTACACAAACGTGTGTTTGTGTGTGTGTGTATGTGTACACAAGTGTATGTGCCTGTGTGTGTGTGTCTGTGTGTGTGTGTGTGTGTGTGTGTGTGTGTGTGTGTGTGTGTGTGTGGATGTACACAGGCTTATATGGCCTGCACATACTTAACCTGTGATACAACTCCTGTAGCAGCCATTGGAAATTCAGCAGGACTTAGGAAAACCGCCTTAACGTCCAGATGTCTCCTCTACAGCTTTTCATTTATCATAGAGCAATTAAGGCTGAGAGTTCGACTAGACATGTCTGTTCAGTAATCAAAATATTATCAATCTTACAGGAGTTCCCCAAGCCATTGTCCAAAAAAAAACTGTGAGATTTCAAACGCAAACGCTGGGAATAGACACATCTCAGATCTATTAAGTAGCTTCAGATATAAGATGGACACCTTGAAAACAATGATAATGTTTAATGTGGTCTTATTACAGGCAATTTAAGAAGGCGTAATACGAGCATAGTGCAATACGAGCTAAATGCTGTGCTAACATGACACTGTGAACCTACTTCTGGAATTCTAGTATTCATTTGGGAGTCTTATGTTTTAGGGGGGAACATTTTTTCCACAAGAAAAAAAATTTAAACCATAATGGAGGAAATAACAAAAGTTTAAAATGTCAACTCTTAAAATATAGAGGGAAGCAAATAATGAATGAACTAACAGAGACTACCCAATCCCACTGCTTCCACTCAAACTAAACTCACATGATGTATGATGTATTGTTGAAACCATGCCTGTGAAGAGTACACTGTATGAAATAACATTTGATCGATGTCAGCTCCCCTGACCCTTTCTTTCTTTTTTAATTTCCCTTTGGGGTAGTGTTGTTATCAGCGTAGCTGGGCAAAGACGCTCTAGGTTAGCTGTGTAGTGGTACTTACTTTTGTTTACAATACTAATTTCTGTCAGGATAACTCACGTATTTAATATAAGAATGAATATATAATTATTCTGGTTTGCCGCTGAATGGATCTGCTCTATGTACTTCTCGTGCACACACCAGCGTGCACTACCTATCAAAAAGGGAGCACGACACATCTCCCCTACTAAACAGGAGATATACCGAAACCCTCCAGTACATAGAATCAGATCCAAACAATAAGTGGAGGCTGGGGTGGTGAAGGGTAAACAGCAAATGTTTTTCAAACAAGAAACAACGAAACAAACAAGAGCAGCACAGCTAAAAGTATGGGAGAGATCTGACTCTGGCTTTTAAAAGGGGCGCTCCATTGGTGATGTGTACATGTGATTGGTTGAGTATGAGAACATGTGTTTGCTGAGGCCGGCCATTGGTCGGACACAGCAAGAGTTCCCTGACAGAACTTGCTTTGCGCACTTCGTTCGCAACGCTCATTGTTGCATTCTTGCTGCCTAACTTCACACATATTGATTATACATAAATGGTCCTACTGCGTCTTCTCTGCGATATTGCACTTTTGAATTCCCGAAACGAACACTGATGTTCCCCACTGAATAAGTGATTGTAACGTAATGTAATCTGCGAAGACGTCTGTTGTAGCCACCTCGGCAACAAGCACATGACTTTAATCAAAGAGTTCTGAGTAGAAACATTGCTCTAATGCTTCACAGTGCAGCTGTCAGGCATTTGGCAGTTGATATGAAAGCTAATGTGTCTCAGGTGAACCACAAATGTTGGCCAATGCGCCTTTTACCGTTATGGCTAACGTTACCATTTTTCCTGACTTTCGTCAGTTACGCCTTATCCCAGATCCAGTTTCTGAAGTTCCCAGAGGTCTGAAGTTCAGAGATGTTTGTCTCACAGTGCATGAAACGCAGGAGTAGAATACCACTTTATAATAAATGAATGGGAGCTGAGTGGGAGTAGTAGGTATGCTCTGAAAACATACCTGTTAAAAACAACACCTAACGTCATTTTTTTAATACACCTCCGTGTCTAGTCAGGATTTTACGGACAACACATCTTGTGTTACTTTCAACACAGTCTATATTTTTTTTTTTAATCACTCTTATTAACACATAAATTGTGTAATTTGACAAAATTGGCAAAATGTGTTGAAAGTAACAGTAGTAATACAGTAATATAAAAGTGTGTTGGATATTCTGTCTGTGAGTGTATGGCAAAGCATTACATTGCAGAAACTGCATATTATTGCACATATACTATATATACAGTCTATGTACACTGCACACTATCATATCAAACATATGTACCAACATTCAGACAGCAACATGCACATGTGTACAGGTAAACACATATATAACTATGCACAAACATGTACAGAGAGAGAGAGAGATAGATAGAGTAGAAGAGAAAGAAAGATAGATACATATAGCGGGAGAGAGAGGGGGAGAATAAGGGAAAAATAGAGTAGGAGAGAGATAAATAGAGTGGGAGAGAAAGGGAGAGACAGACAGAGGGGGAGAGAGAGTGGGATAGATATATAGAGTGGGAGAGAGAGGAAGAGAAAGAGAGACAGAGAGTGAGAGCGAGATAGAGAGTGAGAGAGAGATAGAGTGTGAGAGTGAGAGAGAGACTGAGAGTGAGAGAGAGACAGAGAGTGAGAGTGAAACAGTGTGTGAGAGTGAGAGAGAGACAGAGAGTGTGAGAGAGACATTGCGTGAGAGTGAGAGAGAGACAGAGCATGAGAGAGACAGAAAGTGAGAGTGAGACAGCGCGTGAGAGTGAGAGAGAGACAGAGCATGAGAGTGAGAGAGAGACAGAGCGTGAGAGAGAAACAGAGTGAGAGAGAGACAAAGCATAAGAGTGAGCGCGTGAGAGTGAGAGAGAGACAGAGAGTGAGCGTGACAGAGTGAGAGAGAGACAGTGCATGAGAGAGAGACAGAAAGTGAGAGTGAGCGTGACAGAGCGTGAGAGTGAGAGAGAGACAGAGAATGAGAGAGACAGAGTGAGAGTGAGACAGTGCGTGAGAGTGAGAGAGACAGAGAGTGAGCGTGACAGAGCGTGAGAGTGAGAGAGAGACAGAGCATGAGAGAAAGACAGAGAGTGAGAGTGAGACAGTGCGTGAGAGTGAGAGAGAGACAGAGTGAGAGTGACAGAGCGTCAGAGTGAGAGAGAGACAGAGAGTGAGAATGACAGAGTGTCAGAGTGAGAGAGAGACATGTTTTAGTGCCCTAAAGTGGGTGTGAAATGTGTTTGGAGATTTGCAGACCTTCAGTGAGCCTTACAGACCTTCAGTGAGCCTTACATTTGAGGATCTTTGTCTGTCTGCCAGCTTTCCTGAGTAGCCCTCAGAGTAAAGCCAAGAACATTTCTACTCAAATCCACTCATCATCTGCCTATGTGTGTGTGTGTTTGTTTTTGGATTTTGAACAAACTTTGTTCTAATTATAACTTTTTTATATGTCTCTGGACAAGCCAAGAAAATCCGCTTCATTTGTCTTCAGTTACATTTTTGGATCAGTTATGCTGAGAACTACAGCTTTCTGCCATTGAGTGGATTCACAGATACACACACACGCGCACACACATGCATGCATGCATGCACGCGCACACACACACACACACACACACACACACAAATGTGTGCATGCACGCAGTCGCACACACACACACACACACACACACACGCACACACACACAACCTTTTCCCTCAGCCTCTGTTCCACATTCAGTGCTGCCAGATTTTCAGAGCTGAAAATCAGCAGAATATCCAGAAGGCCTCTTTGCTTAGATATAAATGACATGGGACAGGACTGATGAAGATTAAACCTTGAGAATAAAACAGGGTCCTATCTGTAGAATGTTTGTGTCCCATATGATTAGATTATTATGATTATTTTTGTCCACAATAACCAGGTTTTTAGTTTTCTCTCATTTTGCAGTTCAGGCCCAGTCATAATTATAAGCTGGTCTCTGTGCTGCAACAGACCCGGGATTAAATATCTATTCAAAATTATAAATTAGGTGCCCATAAAATTTGATAGTACTCCTGCCGAACACATGGCGGTTTTCAGCTAAACTTTAGAAAACAGACGCACAGACAGCAGACACACAGACACGAATTCTTCCTTTATAGTTGGATTTAAGTTTAAAATTCAATTTCTGTCCAATTGAAATGATGGAATGTTGACCATTGTGATGTCACATTGTACTCTCTGCCCTCTAGCAGGTGAATGTCTTAGCAACAAACCTTCTGCAGCTGATGATGTTCCAATGCGCTCTAGCAGTCTCTGCTGCTGATAATGTTCTAATGCGCTCTAGCAGCCTCCTGCAGCTGATAATGTTCCAATGCGCTCTAGCAGTCTCTGCAGCTGATAATGTTCCAATGCGCTCTAGCAGCCTCTGCAGTTGATAATGTTCCAATGCGCTCTAGCAGTCTCTGCAGCTGATAATGTTCCAATGCGCTCTAGCAGTCTCTGCAGCTGATAATGTTCCAATGCGCTCTAGCAGTCTCTGCAGCTGATGATGTTCCAATGCGCTCTAGCAGTCTCTGCTGCTGATAATGTTCTAATGCGCTCTAGCAGCCTCCTGCAGCTGATAATGTTCTAATGCGCTCTAGCAGTCTCTGCAGCTGATAATGTTCCAATGCGCTCTAGCAGTCTCTGCAGCTGATAATGTTCCAATGCGCTCTAGCAGTCTCTGCAGCTGATAATGTTCCAATGCGCTCTAGCAGTCTCTGCAGCTGATAATGTTCCAATGCGCTCTAGCAGTCTCTGCTGCTGATAATGTTCCAATGCGCTCTAGCAGTCTCTGCAGCTGATGATGTTCCAATGCGCTCTAGCAGTCTCTGCTGCTGATAATGTTCTAATGCGCTCTAGCAGCCTCCTGCAGCTGATAATGTTCCAATGCGCTCTAGCAGTCTCTGCAGCTGATAATGTTCCAATGCGCTCTAGCAGCCTCTGCAGCTGATAATGTTCCAATGCGCTCTAGCAGTCTCTGCAGCTGATAATGTTCCAATGCGCTTGTGGCAAGGTCGAGTGCCACCTCTCGGGAAAGAACTGACGACACAGTAAGTCTTTGAGTACCCCGTGGGTTTCTTTATTAATTTAATTAAGTTTTCGTCTCTCGGCTCTGGCTCTCCGGAACGCTTCCTTCTCCGTTCTCAGCCAGCCTCGATTGTCCGCCCTTCTCTCCCTTTTCAAGCCCCGGCTCACTGTCACAGCAATCAGAAACAATTAAACCATTATTCAATTACGTTCCCCGTGCTACTGATTAACTTATGACAGCTGTGGCTCCGGGTCCGAGAGCCGCTCAGCTCTCCCTCTCTCTGCAAGCAGAGGCTAACCACGCCCACCCTGCCACATACCCCCACCGCCCGACTTAGGCCGGGGAGCCATCCGGCCGATGACTAACCCCCCCCCCCCCCCCTTTTTTTTTTTCTTTTTTTTTTTTTTTTAACGCCGAGAGAGGAAGTCCGCCACCACCATCTGCGTCCCCGGCCTATGGATCACCTTAAAATTGAATGGCTGTAGTGCCAGATACCAACGGGTGATCCGCGCGTTGGCATCTTTCATGCGGTGGAGCCACTGGAGGGGGGCGTGGTCCGACCAGAGGGTGAATGCGCGGCCCAGCAGGTAATACCGGAGGGATCCGACCGCCCACCGGATGGCGAGGCATTCCTTTTCGATGGTGCTGTACCTCGCCTCCCGCTGTGACAGCTTGCGGCTTATGTACAGCACCGGGCGATCGACTCCCTCCACCTGCTGGGTCAACACGGCCCCCAGCCCTCTGTCCGACGCGTCTGTCTGCAGGGTGAAGGGGAGAGAAAAGTTAGGTGTGAATAACAGCGGCTCCCCACACAGGGCTTCTTTCACTCGCTCAAACGCCCTCCGGCACGGCTCTGTCCACTGGACCGGCTCTGAGGCACCTTTCCGAGTTAAATCAGTCAAGGGGCTGGTCAGCTCCGAAAACGCCGGAATGAATCTCCTATAGTAACCGGCCAGCCCCAAGAACCTCCTCACCTCTTTTTTTGTCTTGGGCCGGGGACAGGTCGCAATCGCCGCGGTTTTGTCCACTAGAGGCCGCACCTGTCCACTTCCCAAGTGGTACCCCAAATACCGTACCTCCGCTCTGCCAATTGCACACTTCCTCGGGTTAGCCGTGAGCCCCGCCCGCCTCAGAGACTCGAGCACCGCCCCCACATGCCGCACATGCTGCTCCCAGGTCTCACTGTGGATGATAACATCATCAATATAGGCTGCAGCATATGCAACATGTGGACGCAGCACCCTATCCATAAGGCGTTGGAACGTGGCGGGAGCCCCGAATAGCCCGAACGGAAGTGTACGAAATTGGTACAAACCGTCCGGAGCGGAGAAAGCCGATTTTTCCTTAGACTCTGGCGACAAGGGAATCTGCCAGTAGCCCTTAGTCAAATCCAGTGTCGAGAAAAAACGAGCCGTGCCCAGCCGATCCAAGAGTTCGTCGACCCTCGGCATTGGATAGGCATCAAACTGTGAAACCTCATTCACCTTCCTGTAATCCACGCAGAACCGGATAGCCCCGTCTGGTTTCCCTACCAGGACAATGGGGCTACTCCAGGCACTGTGTGACTCCTCTATTACGCCCATCTCCAGCATGGCCTTTATTTCTGCCTGCACCAATTTTTTTTTGTGTTCTGGCAGCCGATAAGGACGGGAACGTACCGTCACTCCCGGGGGGGTTTCAATGTGGTGGTGTATGAGATTCGTGCGTCCGGGTAGGGGAGAAAACACATCCGCAAACTGCTTTTGCAATAGAGCAAGGTCTGCCTGCTGGTTTGGCGAGAGATGGCTGTCCGAAAGGGGCGGGGTCTGATTGGGTGAATTTGGTACCTCCGGCCCCAGCTCATCTTTCTCCTTATCTACCGTCACCAGCGAGACAGCCACCACCTCTTTCCAGGCTTTTAATAGATTTAGGTGGTAGATTTGTTTAGCTCCTTCTCTATCCGATCGCACCACCTCGTAGTCTACCTCCCCAATTCGCCGTGTGACCACAAAGGGCCCTTGCCACTTGGCGAGTAATTTTGTGCTGGATGTGGGAAGTAATACAAGTACTTTATCTCCCGGTGAGAATTGTCTGAGTTTTGTCCCTTTATTATAGTGCGCTTGCTGCCGTTCCTGAGCCTTGAGCAAATTCTCCCGTGATACCTTACCCAGTGTATGGAGTTTTGCTCGCAGGTCCATGACGTACTGTATCTCATTTTTACTGGGGCTTGGACCTTCCTCCCAGTTTTCTTTAATTAGGTCCAAAACTCCCCTGGGTTTTCTACCGAATATTAATTCAAAGGGAGAAAATCCCGTGGAGGCCTGGGGGACCTCCCGCACTGCAAATAGTAAAGGGACTAACCATTTATCCCAATTTCGACTATCATCGTGAACGAACTTCCGAATCATCGACTTCAAAGTCCTATTAAATCGCTCAACGAGCCCATCCGTTTGGGGGTGGTATACGCTGGTTTTAATAGACTGAATGCCCAATAACGCGTACAGTTCGTTTAATGTTCGTGACATAAATGATGTGCCCTGGTCCGTCAGAATCTCTTTCGGGATTCCGACGCGGGAGATTATTTGAAACAGTGCCTGCGCAACACTTTTAGCTGAGATATTGCGCAATGGAACTGCTTCGGGATACCGGGTCGCATAATCCACCAGAACTAGTACGAATCGGTATCCCTGAGTGCTCCGTTCAAATGGCCCGATGAGGTCCATAGCCACTCTATCAAATGGGACCTCTATTAATGGAAGTGGCTGCAACGGCGCTTTTGGGGTGGCCGGGGAATTCACTAATTGACATTCCGGGCAGGCCGCACACCACCGACGTACGTCGGCCCAGATGCCCGGCCAATAAAATCGGGCCATTATACGGTTGAGTGTTTTTTCATATCCCAAGTGCCCCGCCATGGGGTTATAATGAGCCGCCTGGAAAACCATTTCCCGGCGGCTTTTAGGTACCAACAACTGGGTATTTTCTTCTCTACACTCGATATAATCTATCTCTAATAACAGAGAAATACGGGTGAGAGAGAGCCGTCTCCGGACGCACTGGCTGACCATCAATGCGCATTACTTGTTCGTAAGCAAAGCGTAAGGTGTCATCTCGAGACTGTTCGAGTGGGAAATCCTCCGTGGGGTGGAACACCGGAACCAAGGGAGTCTCCCCTCGAGGCTCCCCCGGCTCCGCCCCCCCCTCGACCGTGTTGGTTGACCCTGCGTCCTCGCCATCAGCAGCACACACCTCCCCGTGCCCTACCTGTCGGGATCGCACCTCCCACAGCTTCCCTGACACTTTACGAAACCCCGCCCAATCAATGCCCAAAATCAGGGGGTGCGACAGCCGGGAGCTAACCGCAGCTTTGACGATATAAATTCTCTGCTGATATTTAATTTGTACAGGCACTACCGGATATTTGTGCACATCACCATGCACGCATTTAATCGATACCCAGGGTGCTTTCACCAATGCCTCTGGCCGAACCAGGCTTTGTCGAATCATGGACTGCATCGCCCCTGAATCCAACAACGCCCGGTGTACACGCCCTTGCACCCTTACCGGGATGCAGTACGCTCCCTCTGGATCGTGAGCAGGAGCTGGCGGACCGACAACCCGGACCACCTGACCCATCTCCATAAGTGGACAATCGCGGCGCAGGTGGCCGAGCTGCCCGCATCGCCAACAACCCGGTCCGACCGTCTGAGGAGCCCTATGTGGGTCGGACCCTCCTGCCACCGAGCCTGGGCCTGGAGAGGGAGAGAAAAAAGGGGGGGGATTATTTCGGGGATAGGTTGTAGCAGGGTCGCGGGAAAGGGAGTGCGGGACTGTGCGAGGCGGGAGCCTCCTCCTAGAAGCCTGTTCCGGCGGCTTCTGCGGCGGGCTGCTGGGTACCACGGCCAGATGGTCTTCGGCCAGTATTACTGCCAGCTCCAGGTTAGTGGGTCGGTGGCAGCGCACCCAGTGGCCGGTCGTCTCTGGCAGCCCGCCCACGAATTTCTCCAGCACGACCTGCTCCACCACTCCCGCGGCGGACCGGATTTCTGGCTGCAACCATCGTCGGGCCATGTCCGTGAGCCGCTGTGCGAACGCAAAGGGCCGGTCCCCCTGAACCAGGGCGGCTTCCCGGAACCGGCGCCTTTGGTCTTCTGGGCTATAGCCCAGACGATCCAGGATTGCCTTCCTGACGGTGTTGTATTCTGCCCGGGCTGCGGCCGGCAGCCCATGTGCCGCCTGCTGGGCTTCCCCCGTCAAAAGAGGCAGGAGGCGGACTACCCACTCCTCGCCGGGCCACTGACACGCCTCCGCGGCCACCTCGAAGCTGTCCAGGAATGCCTGGGCGTCATCGTCGGCCGTCATCTTGGGCAGCTGGATTTTGATGGGGCCTCGGACGTGCGAATCCCAGGACCCTGCCCGACTCCCGACGGCTAGCTGTCGCAGCGTCTCCGTCTGGTGGGAAGCTTGCTGCCGCAGAGCTTCCATTTGCTCTTGATGCACCGCTGCCTGCCGCTCCTGCATCTGCGTCATTGCTTCCAGCATGCGCGCGAGCGCTACTACTGGCTGCCCCGCTTCGGTTCTCTCTGGGCTGGTGTCCATTATTTTTTTATTAGTTTTTTTTAAATCTGTGTCTGTCTCTCCAACTATCCCCCCGTACGGGCCACCACTGTGGCAAGGTCGAGTGCCACCTCTCGGGAAAGAGCTGACGACACAGTAAGTCTTTGAGTACCCCGTGGGTTTCTTTATTAATTTAATTAAGTTTTCGTCTCTCGGCTCTGGCTCTCCGGAACGCTTCCTTCTCCGTTCTCAGCCAGCCTCGATTGTCCGCCCTTCTCTCCCTTTTCAAGCCCCGGCTCACTGTCACAGCAATCAGAAACAATTAAACCATTATTCAATTACGTTCCCCGTGCTACTGATTAACTTATGACAGCTGTGGCTCCGGGTCCGAGAGCCGCTCAGCTCTCCCTCTCTCTGCAAGCAGAGGCTAACCATGCCCACCCTGCCACAGCGCTCTAGCAGTCTCTGCAGCTGATGATGTTCCAATGCGCTCTAGCAGTCTCTGCAGCTGATAATGTTCCAATGCGCTCTAGCAGTCTCTGCAGCTGATAATGTTCCAATGCGCTCTAGCAGTCTCTGCAGCTGATAATGTTCCAATGCGCTCTAGCAGTCTCTGCTGCTGATAATGTTCCAATGCGCTCTAGCAGTCTCTGCAGCTGATGATGTTCCAATGCGCTCTAGCAGTCTCTGCTGCTGATAATGTTCTAATGCGCTCTAGCAGCCTCCTGCAGCTGATAATGTTCCAATGCGCTCTAGCAGTCTCTGCAGCTGATAATGTTCCAATGCGCTCTAGCAGCCTCTGCAGCTGATAATGTTCCAATGCGCTCTAGCAGTCTCTGCAGCTGATAATGTTCCAATGCGCTCTAGCAGTCTCTGCAGCTGATAATGTTCCAATGCGCTCTAGCAGTCTCTGCAGCTGATGATGTTCCAATGCGCTCTAGCAGTCTCTGCTGCTGATAATGTTCTAATGCGCTCTAGCAGCCTCCTGCAGCTGATAATGTTCGAATGCGCTCTAGCAGTCTCTGCAGCTGATAATGTTCCAATGCGCTCTAGCAGTCTCTGCAGCTGATAATGTTCCAATGCGCTCTAGCAGTCTCTGTAGCTGATGATGTTCCAATGCGCTCTAGCAGTCTCTGCTGCTGATAATGTTCTAATGCGCTCTAGCAGTCTCTGCAGCTGATGATGTTCCAATGCGCTCTAGCAGTCTCTGCAGCTGATGATGTTCTAATGCGCTCTAGCAGCCTCTGCAGCTGATAATGTTCCAATGCGCTCTAGCAGTCTCTGCAGCTGATAATGTTCTAATGCGCTCTAGCAGTCTCTGCAGCCGATAATGTTCTAATGCGCTCTAGCAGTCTCTGCAGCCGATAATGTTCTAATGCGCTCTAGCAGCCTCCTGCAGCTGATAATGTTCCAATGCGCTCTAGCAGTCTCTGCAGCTGATAATGTTCCAATGCGCTCTAGCAGTCTCTGCAGCTGATAATGTTCCAATGCGCTCTAGCAGTCTCTGCAGCTGATAATGTTCCAATGCGCTCTAGCAGTCTCTGCAGCTGATAATGTTCCAATGCGCTCTAGCAGTCTCTGCAGCTGATAATGTTCCAATGCGCTCTAGCAGTCTCTGCAGCTGATAATGTTCCAATGCGCTCTAGCAGTCTCTGCAGCTGATAATGTTCCAATGCGCTCTAGCAGCCTCTGCAGCTGATAATGTTTCAATGCGCTCTAGCAGTCTCTGCAGCTGATAATGTTCCAATGCGCTCTAGCAGTCTCTGCAGCTGATAATGTTCCAATGCGCTCTAGCAGTCTCTGCAGCTGATGATGTTCCAATGCGCTCTAGCAGTCTCTGCTGCTGATAATGTTCTAATGCGCTCTAGCAGCCTCCTGCAGCTGATAATGTTCGAATGCGCTCTAGCAGTCTCTGCAGCTGATAATGTTCCAATGCGCTCTAGCAGTCTCTGCAGCTGATAATGTTCCAATGCGCTCTAGCAGTCTCTGTAGCTGATGATGTTCCAATGCGCTCTAGCAGTCTCTGCTGCTGATAATGTTCTAATGCGCTCTAGCAGTCTCTGCAGCTGATGATGTTCCAATGCGCTCTAGCAGTCTCTGCAGCTGATGATGTTCTAATGCGCTCTAGCAGCCTCTGCAGCTGATAATGTTCCAATGCGCTCTAGCAGTCTCTGCAGCTGATAATGTTCCAATGCGCTCTAGCAGTCTCTGCAGCTGATGATGTTCCATTGCGCTCTAGCAGTCTCTGCAGCTGATAATGTTCTAATGCGCTCTAGCAGCCTCCTGCAGCTGATAATGTTCCAATGCGCTCTAGCAGTCTCTGCAGCTGATAATGTTCCAATGCACTCTAGCAGTCTCTGCAGCTGATAATGTTCCAATGCGCTCTAGCAGTCTCTGCAGCTGATAATGTTCCAATGCGCTCTAGCAGTCTCTGCAGCTGATAATGTTCCAATGCGCTCTAGCAGTCTCTGCAGCTGATAATGTTCCAATGCGCTCTAGCAGTCTCTGCAGCTGATAATGTTCCAATGCGCTCTAGCAGTCTCTGCAGCTGATAATGTTCCAATGCGCTCTAGCAGTCTCTGCAGCTGATGATGTTCCAATGCGCTCTAGCAGCCTCTGCTGCTGATAATGTTCTAAAGCGCTCTAGCAGCCTCCTGCAGCTGATAATGTTCCAATGCGCTCTAGCAGCCTCTGCAGCTGATAATGTTCCAATGCGCTCTAGCAGTCTCTGCAGCTGATAATGTTCCAATGCACTCTAGCAGTCTCTGCAGCTGATAATGTTCCAATGCGCTCTAGCAGTCTCTGCAGCTGATAATGTTCCAATGCGCTCTAGCAGCCTCTGCAGCTGATAATGTTCCAATGCGCTCTAGCAGTCTCTGCAGCTGATGATGTTCCAATGCGTTCTAGCAGTCTCTGCAGCTGATGATGTTCCAATGCGCTCTAGCAGTCTCTGCAGCTGATAATGTTCTAATGCGCTCTAGCAGTCTCTGCAGCTGATGATGTCACAGTACTGCTTCAGATTATGTCCTCCTACAGTTTTTAGGACAAATAGCTTATTTTCTGGAGAACTGCTCATCCAATCGACTTCACAGTCGCCACTGCACTTCCTAGGGTCCCGAGCAATACACCTAGCGAATTTCAACTTAGGGCCCGGTTGTCGAGCAAAGCGAAATACAGACAGAAGGACAGACAGGATTTCCTTTCTTTATAGTTAGATGTTCAGCAAACTGCAATAATTTGCTGGTGTCTCGAGAATTAAAGTATTTGAGAAGACCCTCGAATCATAAGAGTCCAAACACGCTCTTCTCAGAGCCACACACTACCAGTTACCTGTTGATCTTCACTGATTGTATCACAGTAATAAATTGAATGTGTAGTCAGCACAGCCATACTGCAGGTAGCATACTGACCAAAGGTGTCGCTATTGTTCACGTTTACGTTTATGTTTCAGGTATTTCGCCAGCACTCTTGACCAGAGGGACTGACACAGGTCGCATTACTATATTTACTTAGTTATTTACTTAGATTCTCAGTCCCAGCTCTTTTTACTTCAGTCCATGTTCCAGATTTGGGAGGGTTCCGGGTTTTACTCAGTGCAGTTATCCATATAGCTCAGTAATCCTGCTTTGTGATACAGGCCCCAGTGCCTGAACCAATATATAACCAACACTAGCACCGAATCTGCGGTGAGACAAGAACAAGCCTTCTGGCCGAAGTCTTCTATCCCTGGGTGATATTATGGAGAATCATGCTCAGCCTGCCACAGTCAACACTGGCACCATCTGTATTTGATACCAGATGATAGTGAGGCATTTCACTGCACTTTAACCCAACATCTTTGCGTAAGCCCCTGCAGTATACAAGTGTTCACTCGCATGTCAGTGCATGTCAGGTCTTTAAACAAAAGAACACAATAAAGAGCGTTCTTGAGCTAATAGCCTGATTATCATTTGACCGAAATGTTACGTAGAACCTTACATTTACAAACTGTACTGAAGCTTGTTTTTTATGGTTTCCTGCAGTTTTTTTCCCCACTCTCTGGTAAATCAGACATGAAAACATTTGTATTGCTTTTTGATAATTTCCTCAATGACTGATGCATATGAATGTCACTTGACAACTCTGAATGCTTCTTTACCTGGTGACTAAACAAGTAACCATGGTGAATCTCATGGTAATGAGGGGACATATGTCCAGAGTGACATCACAGCTGAAGAGACAGGTGGAGTAAGCAAGATGATGTCATCAGATTGAACAAGAGGGATGGATTTAGGTGATTTACTGACCCCTCTTGACCGACAGTGTAGGCCATGGATATTCAAATCTGGACCTCAAATCCGGCCCTGGTTTTCTTTCTCCCAGGTAATTAACTGAACAGTTAGTGCTACTGATTGGCCAGACTGTCTCACACCTGACCCCCAGGTAAAGGGAGGTTGGAAATTTGAATGCCAGGGGTGTAGGCCCTGACACAAAATAAACAGCAACAGTTAAACTGAATGTGTACTGCCTCAGAGCTACAAGTTCAACTTGGATTTCTCTGCAATTACAAGGCAAGAAACTAGTTTTTTAACGGCTTAGGGAGTTTTTCCTTGTCACCGTCGCCCTAGGCTTGCTTTCGTGGGGGATTTAGTCCAGACTCCACTGTAAAGAACATTATGACAAATTTTTTTAAATGTGCGTTACAAATACATTTGATTTGATTTTCTCAGTTCCAGCCTCAGAGTTCCATATCAAGAGCAGCATACTGACAATTACATAAAAGACCAACTCTGGACAAACACTGCCCCCTGTTGGCCCCTTTCAGTTACTTACGTACATCAGTTAAAGCTGATGCTATTCCCAGGATCAACGGTGATCAGGGTGGACTCTACCTGTTCCTGGATTCCATGCAAACGTCTGCTCTTAATCATTTAATCAGCCCCTCTCTCAGATAAGCTCGCCGGCAACATCTGAAGGAGGTTTTTTTCTTCCTCTATGGAATTGCTCCCTTCAGCCATCGCTGTTTTTTTCCTCCCATAGATAAACGATCTGCCAAAGGAGACACAACACCAGTGCTATCCTGTTCAACCTCCATGTCTTTACACAGTACTGCCTCCATAAGTGAATGATATAATTTTCACCCACCTCAAAGTCCCTGCAGAGAGTACAAAACTTATTCTTCGACCCTACCCCTATCTGATTTGGCATCATTCAGGGCTTCCAAGAGCCCACCCACATTTGTCTGAAGAAAATTCAACCATGGTGTGCACATCTGCTTTGATCTATGCCAAGCCTGTATGACAATACCTTGTCCCCATTCAGAGACAACATCTATAAACTCACCCTGATGATGTGTTATTGTTTTTACTGTTCGTCAAGTATCGTGCCACAAAAATGCAGGTGTCACACAACATTTGGCATTTATACTTCAGCAAAAGCCTGCGCGGTGGGTTTTCTTGTCTCTGTGGTGATGAGACACTAGTTTTTTTACTTTTGTAAACTGTCCAAGCACACAGTATCTATGATGGCGACATATAGAAATTATAGATGTGCGCGACATTGAGAAAAAGTGTTGTGCAATACTTTTTTCCAGTTTAAAATACATCATTTTTGTCGCTCGACAATTGTTAATTTTGTCATGCCGCAAAGTATCAACTCGGTTTAAGGACTGTGTGGTGATGTCACAATGGGCCAGATTGTCTTGCCAACAGGCAGCTGTTGCAGTGTAACGGGCATTCTAGAAGCTGCAATTTAATTCCAGCAACTTCTTAGCTCTCTCTCTGACTCAGCCTATCTCTTTCCCTCACTCCCTCTCACACACACACACCTCACCAGAGCTAGACCACACAAGGTCTCAATGTTAACAAAGTGCTGTGTGTTTCGCCGATTACAGATCCCTTATATCTCATGGGGAGAGGATTAGGACCACAAACCACATGCTGTGTAGCCCAATCAGGAGCCATGTTCAGCAGTGAGGCAGTACAAACACAAAAACATTGTTTGTATGCCTCCTTTCTTTCGCTCTCTCTCTCTCTCTCTCTCTCTCTCTCTCTCTCTCTCTCTCACTCACTCTCTCTCTCTCTTATTGAAATCCTTCCTCCACTTTCAACAATGAAGCCGCTATGCTTGGCTAGCAGCACAGCAGGAAAGACTGGGTTCATCTCCTTGTAAATGCCACAAACTAGTAAATCTGCAAGAGCAGTCATTGGCTAAGATTGACGTCATTTAAAAAATAAAAATAAAAAGTAACCCAGATTTGCCACCGTGGGTCATGAATTTCAAGGGGAAATGCGACCGGCATTGCCATAGTCCAGGATGAGGTGGCTAACCTTGGTCCTGGAGTATAACAGGGAACCAGGTAAGGTGATCACCTGCTTCAAATGATCGGTTACGTACTAAGTGAGAACGAAACCCAACTGAACCCGCAGCTCAGGGGTTGGCTATCTGTAGCCTATGGAGTTAGTTAGTTAAGGCATTTAAATAGCATGTTAATGGGTCTGTCCTGCAAAAAAAAACACACACACACACACAAAAAGCCATGCCTTATTTGGGCTTAACCACAGCAGCGTGCTCTAGCATGCGTCAGTCAGCTGGATTTTTGGGGAGCCCTCTGCGGCCGCGCCCCGTCGGAGACGCGTCCGGTGTTCCGGAACCCTCCTCCCCGCACCAATGCACAGGAGCGCTGATGTCACAGGAGCGCTGATGTCACAGGAGCGCTGATGTCGCAGGTGTTTATAAGACCGCAGGTGTGGTTTGTGTGCCGCAGGTTTTGCAGCACGCTGTGTAGACGTATCCCCGCTTCCATATGCAGCCAGAGAGGCAGCCATGCGGGGCGGTGGTGAGACAGCATCGGGTCCTCGTTCAAATGCCATGTCAATCAATCAATGCATCGATCTGCTCATTTAGCATAGCATAGCACCATTAACCGAAACCTGATTCTTACACAATGCTTTACGAAGGGAATTTAGTTCAATGAAAGCCCACTGAAAACAAAACTATTTTGCCAGTGTGATACGAGTCAGAATTTCACATCTACACAGGAATTTGGGTGGGATATATACCCCTGGTGGGATACCAAAGATTGCAATGAGAGGAAATGGACACAGCACTTAGACACTAATCACAAAGAGAACAAACAGAATGAACCGTGAAAGAATAAACACATGTAGCCAACAACAAAAAGTTCAGTCATATTGCCACATTTGAAAATCCACAATGAAAAGTCACACACTCAAAAGACAGATACATTTAAATTATCCCTGTGAGAGTTAACCTTTCAATTAGCATATATTCTGCATATACATATAGATATTACAACATCAATTTGTTTACAGAGAGTGTGGAGATCCATGGTTCAGTGTGGTTTGATGACGTTGGCCTGCATATTAATAGGTAGAATCACATTATAAAATTAAGCCAGAGATAAAGCGGAGAAACATAGGTTTCCAGGTTTGTGCATGTATTCCAGAGCCGTATGCCTGAGCAGAACACGATCCCGTCGCTGCTCGCAGCTGTGATATGACTGATCATCCCATTGGACCCCTACAAATCAAATGAAAACAGTAATTATCAGAAAGAGTTGTTTTACTCCACTGGTAGTTCTGTGTCTCGTACTCTCGCGTACGAATCTTGGGCAGCTAGAGAACATTTGCGATGTACTTTTACAGATTTTGTACACCATACTGATGGGCCGCAGCTGATTCTGTTTGTTAAAGTGATTAGGTACCACCCCTAAAAGTAATGGCCTATTCCAAATGAGAATGAGCCTTGTATGACACCTCACCTCACCTTCACGACTTTGGCGGTATGGAAATGAAACGCAAGCTGCCGTCACAAGTGACGAGGAAACACAATTAGCCAATGAGAAGCAGTCATCCTCACATGTGGTCTTCAGTATAGCCAAACGGAGATAACCCAGTTGACATGTCAAGCAAAAGCATATATTCTCAGCTCAGTGATGGGATCTGGGTCCAGAATCAAATCATTAATATGGCGAATCTGTGCGCATATACAGTACATGCAATATACATATAGCCCACATTATGGCTGCATTTATGCTCTCTTACATTCCAAGTTGCTCTGGATAAATTAGACTGCTAAATGAGCTTAATGCAATGCAACATACATTAGTACAAACATATTTTATATAGTACTACTTGGTATATAAGGGTAAATTTAAAAACAAGTCCAGCCGGTGTCATTGCTAAAGGAAAAGTAATATTTGTGTAACGTGAATCAATAAAGTATATTATCACTGCTGTCTTTGCTGGTTTTAATAGGAAAACTGAATTGTGCAGGGACTGACATTGCATGTGATCATATGTAATTACAGGCCAGACAGGTGTTATCAGCTGTTTGATCTATGCGTTTGATCCCCACAGTGCCGGCTCCTCATTTTCCAGCAGTAAATCCTGCCTGCACGATGGGCGCGTTACCGGGGCGACCAGGAGAGCAGGGCCTGCTGTAGTTTGAGGCCTCTTTAATTGCGGGACGCTTAAAACATTTCATTTTTGTGGTTCGCTTTGTTTTCGTAAAAAAAAGCGACAAGTGACTAATGACTAATGAGGGTGGCGGAATAAGCCTAGGCTTGCTTTCCCAGAAAAGGGAAAGAAGAAACGCTTGGTGTCTGGAGCTAGAGAGAAGAGAGGGAAAGGGAGTGGGGAGGAGAGGAGAGGGAGAGGACAAGAAAACAGAGGAGGAGAGGAGTGGAGTGGAGAGGAGATAGGAGGAGAGACGGGGAGAGGGGGAGACAGAGGAACAGGGTTGGTTGGGCTCCATGAGGTCCCCTGCAGATTCCTAACCCCGTCTGAGTGGAAGGTTCCGGAAGCCGCCCCTGCTCTCTCCCCATTTCGTGCCCGGGTGCTGTGGGTGCTCTGAGTACTCCGGTCTCCGTTGCCTGGGGCTGGCTGGAGGATTAAACCCTGCCCGGAGGGGGATGAGCACTTGCACACAGGAATGTGCGCTGTTCAAACACAAAGGCTGAGGGCAAGTGAGAGCAGGTACACTGTACAGGTGAAGAGAATGTTCCTCAGGGCAGGTATGCTGTACAGGTGTGTTACATTCAGCAGGTGTTTACAACAGGTGATTCCATAGAGGCAGTATGGAATACAGGTGAATGTTTCTCTGCTTACGCAGCAGTGTCAGAAAGGGTCAGATAACTCTCGCAGGTTAGTGTCCTGTCAGGCAGGTAATTACATTTATCTGAACTATAGGTGTTCCCACAGGTGAGAGCTTCATGGGCCAGGTAAACAGCACAGTTAAGCATCTAATTCATGAGGCAGTTTTGTCACACAGGAGTGTTCCATAGGGCACAGGTAAGGGTTCAATTCATGAGGCAGTTTCATATAAGGTAAGTGTTCCATAAATGAGGTAAACAGGGCAGGTAAATGCTTTATGTGGCAGGGGAAAAGCACAGGTGAGCATTTCAGGGGCAAGGTAAATAGAGCAGGTAAGTGATTACACTGCAACAGATGTCTGTCTTAGCAAGTGTTTTAGTCTTGTAAAATAATTTTTTCTCTCAAGTAGAAAATATTAGCTTGTTTTAAGTTACTTGTTGCTCGACAAGTGAAATTATATCACCTCATTGGCAATCGTATTGTGCTATTTAGCAAAAAAAATAAAAAATAAAATAAGATTTTAAGTCTAAATATAAGACAAATGCTTCTTAAGATTGTCGTATTTTTTTGTTTATTGCAGTGTAAAAACACAGGTGAGTATTTTATGTGGCAGGTAAATAACCCAGGTGAGTATTTCACGAGGCAGGTAAATAGCACAGGTGAGTATTTCATGGGGCGGGTAAATAGCCCAGGTGAGTATTTCATGGGGCAGGTAAATAGCCCAGGTCAGTATTTTATGCGGCAGGTAAATAGCCCAGGTGAGTATTTCATGGGGCAGGTAAATAGCCCAGGTCAGTATTTTATGGGGCAGGTAAATAGCCCAGGTGAGTATTTCATGGGGCAGGTAAATAGCCCAGGTGAGTATTTCATGGGGCAGGTAAATAGCCCAGGTGAGTATTTCATGGGGCAGGTAAATAGCCCAGGTGAGTATTTCATGGGGCAGGTAAATAGCACAGGTACACAGGTACACAGGTGAGGTGAGCTTTAGTGAGGTGACTGATCTAAAGAGCAGGATAAACAGTACAGGTGTGCTACAGGTACACAGTGCCATAGGACACGGCAGAAAGGTGGCACACAGTGCCACACCTGCATTAATGCACCCTGCAGGACTACATTCTGACCATACCTGCAGTATTCATACTGTGTGTTGTCTCATACCTGCAGTATTCATACTGTGTGCTGTCTCATACCTGCAGTATTCATACTGTGTGCTGTCCCATACCTGCAGTATTCATACTGTGTGCTGTCCCATACCTGCAGTATTCATACTGTGTGCTGTCTCATACCTGCAGTATTCATACTGTGTGCTGTCTGTCTCATACCTGCAGTGTTCATACTGTGTGCTGTCCCATACCTGCAGTATTCATACTGTGTGCTGTCTGTCTCATACCTGCAGTATTCATACTGTGTGCTGTCTGTCTCATACCTGCAGTATTCATACTGTGTGCTGTCTGTCTCATACCTGCAGTATTCATACTGTGTGCTGTCTCATACCTGCAGTATTCATACTGTGTGCTGTCTCATACCTGCAGTATTCATACTGTGTGCTGTCTGTCTCATACCTGCAGTATTCATACTGTGTGCTGTCTCATACCTGCAGTATTCATACTGTGTGCTGTCTCATACCTGCAGTATTCATACTGTGTGCTGTCTCATACCTGCAGTATTCATACTGTGTGCTGTCTGTCTCATACCTGCAGTATTCATACTGTGTGCTGTCTCATACCTGCAGTATTCATACTGTGTGCTGTCTGTCTCATACCTGCAGTATTCATACTGTGTGCTGTCTCATACCTGCAGTATTCATACTGTGTGCTGTCTCATACCTGCAGTATTCATACTGTGTGCTGTCTGTCTCATACCTGCAGTATTCATACTGTGTGCTGTCTGTCTCATACCTGCAGTATTCATACTGTGTGCTGTCTGTCTCATACCTGCAGTATTCATACTGTGTGCTGTCTGTCTCATACCTGCAGTATTCATACTGTGTGCTGTCTGTCTCATACCTGCAGTCACCATTCATACTGAGTGCTGTCTCATACCTGCAGTATTCATACACTGTGTGCTGTCTGATCTCATACCTGCAGTATTCATACTGTGTGCTGTCCCATACCTGCAGTATTCATACTGTGTGCTGTCTCATACCTGCAGTATTCATAATGTGTGCTGTCTGTCTCATACCTGCAGTATTCATACTGTGTGCTGTCTCATACCTGCAGTATGCTGTCTGATATACACAACCATTCCTACACTGAGAGTGCTGTCTGATATACACAACCATTCCTACACTGAGAGTGCCATCTGTCTGGTACACACAACCATTCCTACACTGAGAGTGCGGTCTAATATATACAACCATTCCTACACTGAGAGTGCCATCTGTCTGGTACACACAACCATTCCTACACTGAGAGTGCTGTCTAATATATACAACCATTCCTACACTGAGAGTGCCATCTGTCTGATATACACAACCATTCCTACACTGAGAGTGCGGTCTAATATATACACCCATTCCTACATTGAGAGTGCTGTCTGGTACACACAACCATTCCTACACTGAGAGTGCTGTCTAATACATACAATCATTCCTACACTGGTAGTGATGTCTGTCCAATCATGCAACATATAATAAATGGATAGCTGGGTTAAGGCATTGTGCTGAGCCCCACGGTCTTGGATTGAATCCGGAATGTGCCGTTGGCGACTGTGTCCCGTAGCTGCATAGGGTGAAGCACAGTTGGCGATTGCTGATGGGAGGGTTCAGTCGGTCTGAGGTCCGTTTTCATCGCTCTCTAGCAAACCCCATTGGTGAATCGGGCACCTGTGGGCTGCATATGAAAGCCGTTCCTCCAACACAATTCCACGCGAGCTTCGTTGTGGCCTGTGGCGTGAGAGGAAGCAGGCTGGAGACGCCCCGTGGATGTCCACACTCTCCCCAAATCGGCAGCGGGGTTCACGCATGAACACGGCGGCAGTTGCAGATAATTGGACGTTCCAAACTCGGGTGGCATTTGGACATGTTCCGACCCACGCTGGGCGCCAATATTTATTGGAATAAAAAAAGAACACTGAAAAGAGCTCATTTGATGCCGTGTAAAAGCAGGCCCGGCATCGGCTTTAGAAAGCCCCCAGGCCCATGTTGTTGTCGGGTGCAGACACGGGCCTGTTTATTTTGGGTCTGGCGATGGCGGAACGCCCCAACAGCATTCAGGTGTGGAGCACAGCGGACAGCGCACGGACCATGTGGGCGTGGCGTTCGGAGAACGACTGACACCCTGCTCTTGAGAGTACAACTTTACCTTAGTTCCTCAAATAAAATAAAAAGATTAAACACAACAATGTATTGCATTGGAATAAAATGTAGTTACAAATAATCAAAACATATAACTGTATTGTAAAAAACTGAAATTAATAGATTATTCATAGAAATTCATAGATTGCTTAAGCTAAGTCCAAATTTAATAAATGCTAACGAATATGTTAGAATAAATTATGGCTGGGTTGCCCAAGGCTACACTTAGCGCTATTGCTATATATGAGCAGAGCTATTTTATTCTTGTGTGCAAATTCTGACAACCGTAACTTGCATTTTACTTACACACACTTACTCCAGTTTTTTTATGAACACCATGCAGTTTATTCATACATAATGCAGCTCAATGCTTTATGAAGCAGTTAACTGCACAAAGGTATTACCAATGATCCCAGTAATATAATTAAGCAATATCACACGAGAGAGAGAGAGTGTTATATTGTATATCAGCACGGCTGTGATTCGGTCGTAGTCACAAGGCTGCATGTCGAGTGCTGAAGATAATCACAGCCGTGCTGATATACAGTATAACAGCACAACCTTGAGTGTGGTATTGCTTTTATACAACAGTTCTACTAGCCTATAAAATATCTATCAAGTAATGATAATGATCGTGTTGTTTATTCGCCTCCACCAAAGAATATAGTTCCTTCAGGATCCCATTATTAAAAAATCTTTTGTTTTTTTCAACAATTTATCAATTGCAATGTAAACAAAGCAGAGTGATACGTTCCAGTAAAAAACTTCCTGTGCTGTTGTACTGTACATCAGCACTCATGGAACACCTCTTGCCCAATCCAATTACTCGACCAGAACTAACTGTTGTATATAAAACGTGCTACGGGTAGCAAGCAGGAATCAGGAGGGTTGGACATCTCCTATGACAATATGGTGGATCTCTTTCTCTCTCAGCGTAAATAGCTTTCTGGAGGCCTTGCCTCTCCTATTTGTGACAGAAATTGACTGTGCCTGAGGGCAGCATTTACCGGCAGGCAGTGAGAGCCCTCCTCTGAGTGAAGGCACAGTACACACCTGAGGAAAGGGACCCCAGTGCGCGTACGGAACTCACACCTGAGAGCAGGCATTAAACAAATATCTGAGCTCCTGAACTGACTGAACTCACCTGAGAGCATGTACCGCACTCAGTGGCCTCAGAGCATGCAGTGAGCACGGCAGAGCGTGCCATTTCCCGCCGGGCTAACCGCACCATGGAAATCACTCTGGAAGTGTTTTTCTGGGTCACTGTAGCTCGGGGACAAGTCACAGGCAGCGACACTTTGCCTACAGTTACCACGACACTGTTCATCTGATTTGTTTCTCTGTCTGTCACTCCGTCTGTCTGTCTCACCTTATCCGTCTCTCTGTCTGTCACTCCGCCTGTCTCTGTATGCCTGTCCCTCACTCTCTCTCTCTCTCTCTCTCTCTCTCTCTCTCTCTCTCAATTCAATTCAATTCAATTTTGCTTTATTGGCATGACTGCATACAAACTGTTACAATGTTTCCAAAGTAGGTGAAATATGAGTACTTAAAATAAATACCAACTAATTAAAATGGAACAGGTGGGTAGATATGTAAATATGGTTATAATAAAGGGAAAACATAAATAAATAAATAAAATGGTAATAGCAACAATAATAAGGCAATGCAGAAATAAATAATGAAATAAAAATTTTAATAAAACAGTACTTCCGTTACCCGTGGATCATAGTCTCTGTGGCTATGGCGTTCTGACACATATTGTGCCGCGAGGTGTGTGCTTTGTCCCTCTCCTAGAATGAGAGGCAATTTCTCTTTGTCGTCTAAGAGTAGAACATTTGGAATTTTGTTTTCAAATTTCTTCTGGTATTTTTCTCTCATATTTTGGAATTTTTCACAATTTAGGGGGAAGTGCATCTCTGTCTCAACCTTACCTGTCATACAGTGACCACATATTTTTTGCTCTTTTGGTAACCAAGATTTTTATGTCTGCTTTTTTTGCAATGGCTAGACTGTGGTCACTGAGCCTGTACTTGGCAAGGATCAGTCTCTGCTTTCTATCTCTGACAGTGGAGAGATAGTCAGCCAATTTGTTTTTGTTTTTTTTACGGCCAAATATCATTCTAATTTGTGTTGTAATTTGGTTTCTATGTCTCAATATTCCAAATATGAGTTTTTGCATTGTTTGATGATTTGTTTTTGTCTAATCTATGGTTGTTAAGCAGTGCTGATCTGTCACTCTTCTGTGTTTGTGGTTACGGGGTTAGTTAGTTTAAGAACCATCTGACTGAGGGGACTCTTTTTGGGGCTTAGCTCTTGGGTTTGGAATGCTTTAAATTGTAATGTATCATGGGGACTTGATTGAAGGTGCATCCAGAATTCAAGTGATCTTTTTTGGATATTTATTAGTAATGGGAAGCGGCTTAATTCTGCCCTGCATGCATTTGTTGGTGTTTTCCTTTGTACATTTAGCAAATTTCGACAAACTTCTGCATGCAGGGCTTCTATTGGATGCTTGTCCCATCTAGTGTAGTATTGCTGACTGAGTGGACCCCGTACTTCACTTCCATATATTGCAATGGATAGGATGACACTGTTAAATATTTCGGACCAGATTTTAATTGGGATGTCTATTTTATAGAATCTTCTTTTTATTGCATAGAAAGCTCTTCTGGCTTTCTCTAAGTGCATTCACTGCCGAACCAAAGTTTCCTGAGGCACAGATCTTTGTCCCAAATAGTCATAATTTAGCGTGTGGTCTTGCGGTTGATGATGTTTTTGGTTAGATACATGTAATTGTCGTAGATTATTTCTTACTTTCCTGCATTCTTCATCAAAACCATTTTTCTTTTTGAGGTCTCCGATTCTGCCTGTTGTTGATTTTGTTCAGGTTGGCTTTGATAGCCGATTTATTATATATTTCATTAATTTGTTTAGCTGCCAGGTTTACATCATCTGAATTAGGTTGGAACGGTGTAGGTGTTAGAAGACATTTGTTAATAAGGTTAGTGATCTCCGTAGAACTGATTGCATTATTCAATTCAGCCACGCGGTTTGGAGCCCATTTGTATGTTGGGTTTGTTTTGAACAGTTTGCAGGGCTCTGATTGGGTGTTCTTTGGTTGTCCAATTCTTTTTAAGAACACATTTATCTGGCAGTGGTCTGATAATGGTGTCTGTGGTCTGACCGACAGTGAATGCACTAATGAAAGAGGGGTCCATGTCAGTGATGGCATAGTCGACTACACTAGTCCCAAGAGCCGAGTGCTATCAGGGTTGGTTCTCTTTGTAGTGGTGGGTATAAGGCACAAAGAGGATTGCTTGAATATATGGCTGTTTCCCTGCGTTTCAATGCAGTCTGGTTCTGAACCTGTCCTGGCACTGAGTTAGTTGGGATGCTAAGCTTTATTTGTACCAAATAATAACTCCACCTGAGTTTCTGCCATGTTTTATATTTTTGTGCTTCAGCAAGGGTAGTAAAATGTCTGCATAGCCAGAGAGACAGCGGGTATCTACGTCTGCACGACACCATGTTTCGGTCAACACAACGATGTCCTGGTCTTTAATATTTCTCAGAAACTCTGAGTTTGTACTTTTTTCTCCGAAGATTGATGAATATAGACCTTGAATATTCCACGAGCTAACGATAAATAATTTCATTAATGTAATACAATAGGTTTTGTTATATAGGGTGAAGTACAGTGGAAAGAAAGTTTTCAACATATTTTACAATCCCCCTCTCTCGTTTCTATAATTTCAATGCAAAGAACGCTAAAGAAAGCTATATTTGAACTGTTCTTCAGTGGTGAAAGTCTCTCTCTCAATCAGTGTTAAAGTCATAGCAGGTTTTTAAAGTCCAATGGGATCCAACCGCCGAACCAGGCATGTGGCTCTTTGAGGAGCCACTGCATTTCAGCGACTTTTTAAATACCAATTGTTTGTCCTCTCCCAGTATACGATCTAGCCTGTGGGAGGCAGGCTGTGCCAAACTGGGGCACATGATGAGGATATCTGTGGCAAGGCTGGGGGAAATGACAGGAATCCGGTCTTCCAGACTGCTGCACAGGTTGGTGGAGGAGGTTTGTGCTTCCCTGAGAACCATACTCTGTCTGACCAATGGGATGATGATTGTGAGTATAATTTACCCCCTCTGACTGTCTCTCCTGCTGTAGGGGAGTGGCAGGAGGAACAGGGGAGCTTCCTGTCTCTTGCAACCCCTGAGCTGGGGAAGTTTGAGACCCTTGGAAAGAAAGCCCTGTATTACACCTGCGTTAAAGTGTTACACTTACATGTTCAGACAATTCATTTAAGATTGATATTACCTGACAGTTTCGACTGACATCTGCCAGTCTCGACTGAAAGCGTCACCCTGACCTCGTGTGATGCGTGCGTCTGATGTTGATGTTTTATATCAGGTGGCCAGATCTTGACAGACAGACAGACAGGCTGGGCACCCCACGCCCCCGCCCGTCCGCCTGAGTCCTGAGGAGGAGAGATGAGAGCAGTGATGTCCCTGCCCCCCCTCCCTCCCCGTTTGTTGTTCCCGCCGTGCCCCCCCCGATTTTCACCGCCCCGCCTCCGATTTGTTGTTGTTTTTGTTTTTTTTTTGACATTTTTTTTTGGTGGTCCCCCATCCATGATGTGCTGACTGACGCACATCAGCTGTCAGGTGACGCTTTGAAGGAAGACTGCAGATGTCAGTGTCAACTGTCAGGTAAATACAATCTATTATCTCATTGTCTGAACAAAAAGAAACTAAAACATTTATTCGAAATAAGAAGACAAAATGAACTTGATTGAGCTGTTACACTTATGCTCTCTGGCAGGGCTGATGGCGTCGAAGTGGACTGAGTTATTTTCCGAAAGGCTGTTGGTGGTCCCTGTAAAAGCCCTCTGTTGACAAACGGACGGGCAACCTCCAGTGGAGGATTGTGTATGGGGCGATAGCTACGAACAGATACCTGGCACACCTAGATCCTAGTGTAGGGGAGGGCTGTAACTTTTGCACACAGAGGGAAACAACGCATCACATATTTGTACAGTGTCACAGGTTGAGGGAGCTGTTCACTTTTTTGGAGGGGTGGTTTCAGGCTTTAGGGGTACCCTTTTCCTTTGAACTTTTTATTTTTGGGCCAAGGTACACTGTAAAAAAAAAAAGGCCGTTTCATGTTTTAATAAACTTGTCTGGACTAGCCAAGTTGTTCATATGGAAGATGAGGAAGAAATGCATTATGGGTCAGGGGTCAGTTGACCCTGTTTTTATGTTAAAGGGACTGCTTGCAGCCCGCATCAGGCTGGACTTTAGTTTCTATAGCCTCACAGATAATGTGGAGGCTTTTGTAAATGCATGGTGCATCGAGGAAGTGCTTTGCTCTATGCAGGGTGACGTGTTGGTACTTAATTTTTGAAAAACTTTTTTGTCAGATTTTTCCATTTCTAATTTTATTTCTTCTTTATTTTTCGATCTGGAAATGAACTGTTCCCGGTAATCATGGTTGTTTTTGCCTTTTGTTAGTTGTAGTTAGGCCAATTTGCTATTTTCTTTTGGTTTTCCAGAAATGGTTTTCTCTTCTTTTTTTTTGTTGTGATTTTACTTTAAATTTTATTTTCTTATTTTCTGTTTGTTTGTAAATATGTGAACACATAGGTCTCATCCTTTGTTCTGTGCATTAAAGGAGACCTTAAAACTCAAAACCTTTTCTCTCTCTCTGAGAAAGAACAGCTGTCCGCACACTGAAATTATAAGCTCCCAAATAGTTCAATTGATTAATGCAACGTCTTGGTGAGGCAAACCGTTGCAGACATCTTTTCTTTATTACTTTTACTTGTTTATTTTGGCCTGCACGGGAGCCCAATGCACAGTTTCACATGCACAGTAGAAATGCACATTACAAAGTTCTGGCATTCCCAAACACAAAGAAGGATGTCAAGAGGTACTTGGGTGTCATATAAAGGAACGAAAGACCTGTAATTGTCAGGTTGCAGTTTTTTAATTTTTTTATGATCTTCACCCTGCGTGCTGGGTATATTGGACTCACAGAGGATTCAATCGGAAATTGTGTCTTACATGATCTGGTGATACAATGCAAAACACGTGTTTTATAACATTACATTAATAATGATAGCATGGACTCTCATGTTCATATCGGTCTTCAATTTCAATGACTCTCAATTGACAAATGCATTACAGAAACAAAAGTTTATTATCTCATTAAATTTTATACTCAAACTTAACCAAGACTTAAAAAAAAAAAAAAAATAGCAGAGGTGGAAATGATCCATCACTCCGAGTAAATAATGGACCTCTACGCTAAGCAAAAAGCAAAAATAGTGTGGAATCGATAGCATTTAATCACGCCAACTCATCTTTCTGTTCCCAACGGCTAGCATTTTGCATATTTCTCTGTGGAAAGGGCTCGCTGCCCCAGACACGGAAACACCAGAGAGATCTGAATGCGGAGCGATGGGTGACATTTCATCCGCGGGCGGAGCTCGTCTGTCAAAAGGCAGGTGGGGTGACATTTTGGAGCACGCACCCAGCATTTTTTGGATGCCGGTGGGCAACAACAGAGAAAAAAAGACAAACAAAAAACTAAAAACTGCCACAGGACATGGACAAAAAATTCACAACCCTTCCCTTGTGTCACCATCTCTTTTCTCATCTTACTACCCAGAGTCCTGAGAGACACACAGAAAGAGAGGCAGAGAGACAGAGAGAAAGAAAAAGAGAGAGACAGAAACAGGGTGAAAAAAAGAGAGTGGGCAGGCATAATTGTTGTTTATTGATCTTTCTTTCTCTTTCTTCATTTATGGATCTATGTGTTCCACACATACATATCTAACCTTTAGACATATGTGTTCCACACATACATATCTAACCTTTAGACATATGTGTTCCACACATACATATCTTACCTTTAGGGATATGTGTTCCACACACATATATCTTACCTTTAGATATGTGTTCCACACATACATATCTTACTTTTATGGATCTGTGTTGCACACATACTGTACATATCTTACCTTTAGAGATATGTGTTCCACACATACATGACTTACCTTTAGGGGTCTATGTGTTCCACACATACATATCTTACCTTTATGGATCTGTGTGTTCCACACATACATATCTTACCTTTATGGACCTGTGTGTTCCACACATACATATCTTACCTTTATGGATCTATGTGTTCCACACATACATATCTTACCTTTATGGATCTATGTGTTCCACACATACATATCTTACCTTTATGGATCTATGTGCTCCACACACACATATCTTACCTTTAGGGATCTATGTGTTTCACACATACATATCTTACCTTTATGGATCTATGTGTTCCACACATACATATATTACCTTTATGGATCTATGTGTTCCACACATACATATCTTACCTTTATGGATCTATGTGTTCCACACATACATATCTTACCTTTATGGATCTATGTGTTCCACACACACATATCTTACCTTTAGGGATCTATGTGTTTCACATATACATATCTTACCTTTAGGGATCTATGTGTTTCACATATACATATCTGACCTTTATGGATCTATGATCCACACATACATATCTTACCTTTATGGATCTATGTGTTCCACACATACATATCTTACCTTTATGGATCTATGTGTTCCACACATATATATCTTACCTTTATGGATCTATGTGTTCCACACATACATGTCTTACCTTTATGGGTCTATGTGTTCCACACATACATGTCTTACCTTTATGGATCTGTGTGTTCTCATCTGCTCAGGTACATGGCAGTAGCAATTTCCTCATTGTTCTGCACCGCTTGCAGGAAAACAGCCCTCGAGCTTTGCTCTTTGTCTTTGATCGTGCGGTGGTGGGGGTGGCTCTGAACATGGATCTCTCGCTCGCTCTCTGCGCTTACAACCCCTAAAAACATTTCTCTCCTTTCTGTACATCTTTCTTACTCTTTCACTCTTGTCTTCTCCTCCTTTTCCCCCCCCAGTCTGTCCTCACTCCCATGTCCCCTCCCTCCCCCCATCTGTCTCGCTCTCGCTCTCTGCACTTACAACATCTCCCTCCTCTCTGTACATCTCTCTCCTTCATTCAGTCTTCTCCTCCTTTCTCTCTATCTCTTTCACTCTGTCCTCCCTCTCATGCCCCCACCCTCCCCCATCTCTCTCTCTCTCTGCCTGTTTTTCTCATGCTCGATAAGCTGCCACACAGAAGAAGAGGTTGGCCTGGAGACACACGGAACTGGAAATTTGACTTCTTAATCAAATTAAGTTGTTCACTTCTGTGGAGAATGTAAAACACAATGCCCTGTGGTGATGTCCCTGCACACCCTCTCTTTTCTCTTAGATTTTATTATTTCTCTTCTATTTAATACTTAATTATTTGAATACATCGAGTGATTCATGTAGTAACCCCCCCCAACAGTCACGAGACTGTTCATGTCGGTGAAATGTCAGATCACATAGGCAAGTTAAATAGTTAATGGGCTTCAATAAACTGTATTTATTTAATAAACAATTATGTCCAAGTCCATGAAAACATGCATTCTAATGGAGATTCAAATGAACAGACAAAGACTAAAAACCTGGCAGTTGTTTATCTCTGATCGTCTTTTAGAAGATGGACTTGGACATAATCGTTTATTAAATAAATACAGTTTATTGAAGCCCATTAACTATTTAACTTGCCTATGTGGTCTGACATTTCACCTACATGAACAGAATACTCGATGTATTCAAACTCGATGTATTCAAAAAGTTTGAATCTGTGTGTGGTCTCACACTCTGAGTACCCAAACTGAGCCGATCCGCTGGCCGATCGTAGGATTCGCCACTGACTGGGATCAATAGGAACAGCGGAGATGTACAGATGAGTGTGACCGACCGTGTGTATTCTTCTGTGCTAACGTGCTAAGTGTTGACGCCTGACTATACGAGTGTGTAAAAATGCTGGCTATGGTGCCTCTCACTCACAAATGTATCTCCTCAAGATGAAACCAGACATGAGGAAACTGTGATGAGGACTAAAAGATGACGCGTATGCGTGTGTGTGTGTGTAGTCTAATCACGCACCGGGTACATTCCTCACACATCCAGACCTACAGAATCACACTTGCATGTTTGTGTGCTCATACGGTTGTGCATGTGTATGAGAGTGCAAGTGTGTTTGCGTGTACATATTTTTGTGTGATTGTGCAAAGGTGTGATTCTGCGTGCACATGTATGCGTGTACATGCGCATGTGTGTGCATGTGCTTTGTACACATCATTGTACACTGATTGTAGGTGTGTGTGTGTGTGTGTGCGCGTGTGTGTGTACGTACACGTGCGATTGTGCATGTTATTTCTGTGCGTGGCTGAAACGGGGAACTCTGGGTAACTGCACTGAACCCAGGCATCCTCCAGCCAGTTGGGAAGGAGAGCCATCCCGGCTCGGAGGCAGAACGCCAGCCCTCCTCCCTCCCTTATTCCCGCTGTGAGCGAGAGCAGGACCCAGCACGCCCGAGCCCCAACTGCCAAACGCCGACCGAAACTCGCCGCGACTGAAGCGAAACCTGGCAGCGGCAGGCGAAGTGGCGGTTTTCTGCGTGGGGTGACCGAGCAGGGGGTGGGTGGGCGTGGTTAGGGGAGGGCCAGCACGCACAATAGGGCCAAGATACTGGGGCACACTAGACTGCCACCGGTGGGGGAACCAGTCGGCCGTGTGGGAGGTCTTTGAGCAAGCCTGGACAAGCCGCTGTCAAACAGCTGATGTAAGGGCTGGTTCCTCAAACGCTCTGTCAGAAAAGGGCCATTTATCCAGTTAAAAAAGGTGGCAGTGAACGCTCCGGGAAAAAAAAAGCACATGGCCGCCATGTACCCTCTGATCCAGCTCCAAGCGAACCCCAAAACCATTTCCTGTCTGCGCCACAGACTGACACACTGAGGCCTACCGTTCGGCCCGTGGACCAAATCAGTGCTAAAATGTCAGCCTTTCTTGCAGGCCTTACAAAATTTCCCATGACTCCCCTGGCCTTCCCCCAGGTACGCTCCACAGTGCGCAGACTAAGGGCCTAAAAGGGGTGTTGCAGCACTGCTGAGTAATTCTTAAATAAATCTGGAAGCAAACTTGAAGCTTGAAAGAAATGATCATGGGTCAGAGCAGATTTGCCAGGAATGGTTGGTCAACCATCGCCATTGGCTTGCTCATGGGGGCCCGGGTCCAGGTCCAGACTGTCTGTAAAGTGCTGTAATGTCTCGTCAGATGTCAATTTCTGAAAAGTGTCAGAAAAAGTTTTCACCTTGTGAAAAGTGTCATAATTTTGAGCAGAGCCATGGAGAAGGAGGATAAATTCAACCAAGGTCACTCAAGATAGAGCATGGTAAATGGTAAATGGACTGCACTTATATAGCGCCTTTTTCCAAAGCGCTTTACAATGGCCTCTCACTCACCCGTTCACACACACATTCACACACCAATGGCGGCAGCTGCCATGCAAGGTGCTAGCCTGCTCATTGGGAGCAATTTGGGGTTCAGTGTCTTGCCCAAGGACACTTCGACATGTGGACAGGAAGAGCCGGGGTTCGAACCGCCAACCCTGCGATCAGCGGACGACCCGCTCTCCCTCCTGAGCCACAGCCGCCCCCAGAGCAGGGTCACTCAGATACAGAAGGGTCACTCAGAGAGAGCAGGGTCACACAAGATACAGAAGGGTCACTCAGAGAGAGCAGGGTCACTCAGATACAGCAGGGTCACTCAGAGAGCAGGGTCACTCAGATACAGAGCAGGGTCACAGAGTGAGCAGGATAACTCGGAGAGCAGGGTCACAGAGTGAGCAGGATAACTCGGAGAGCAGGGTCACAGAGTGAGCAGGATAACTCAGGGAGCAGGGTCACAGAGTGAGCAGGATAACTCGGAGAGCAGGGTCACAGAGTGAGCAGGATAACTCAGAGAGCAGGGTCACAGAGTGAGCAGGGTAACTTAGAGAGCAGGGTCACAGAGTGAGCAGGATAACTCGGAGAGCAGGGTCACAGAGTGAGCAGGATAACTCGGAGAGCAGGGTCACAGAGTGAGCAGGTTAACTCGGAGAGCAGGGTCACAGAGTGAGCAGGATAACTCGGAGAGCAGGGTCACAGAGTGAGCAGGATAACTCGGAGAGCAGGGTCACAGAGTGAGCAGGGTAACTTAGAGAGCAGGGTCACAGAGTGAGCAGGATAACTCGGAGAGCAGGGTCACAGAGTGAGCAGGATAACTCAGATAGAGCATGTTACTGTGGAGCAGTTGCACTCAGACAGCAGGGTCAGAGATAATGCAGACGGAGCAGGTATGTGCTTGTACGAGTGTGACAGGGGCTTGAGGAATAATTACTAATGATGAAACATCAGCAGGTGCTGCATGTTGTGGTGGCAGGTTATGACTGTGCATAAAGGTTATAAAGGCACACAGGTACAGAGGACAGTGTCACATACAGAGGGGTAATGACACAGATGCACGTATATGTGCACACAACAAAGCACAGTTATGCACGTGCGTGCACACACACACACACACACACTTTCACACATGCATGTGCGCCCATACATGCGCACATAAACACACACACAAACACACACACAAAAACACAATCAAACAAAATCCACTCATGTAAACACACACAAACAGTTGCGGACAGACACACACACAAAGATTCGCGCACACACACATGTAAACACACACACACACACAAACACTCGCGCACACACACACACATACATGCGTGCCTAACACGCGCACACAAATGCATGCACACACACACTTACAGACAGACACAGGAACACTCACACACACACACGCACACACACATATTTACACTCTCTCTCACACACACACACACACAAACACACAAACATGCACAGCGCTGCAACAACAAAAGCACAAATAGGCACTTAGCGCCCGAGGAGAGAGGAAAAGGGAGCGGAGAGCGGGGAGATCAGTGTGCTGATTATAAACTGGTTTCTCACGCCCTCCGGCTCGGCTCTGTGTCGCTTCCTGATTGCCGTCCTATGAGCGCGTACACCAGGACCTGGGGCCCAGAGAAGAGACACAATCCCACACTACAAAGAAAGAACCTGGGGCTCAGAGAGAGGACACAAGCCCACGACACAGAGCCAGGACCTGGGGCCCAGAGAGGGGGGGTCACAATTCCACACCACAAAGCCAGGACCTGTGGCTCAGAGAGGGGACACAAGCCCACAACACAGAGCCAGGACCTGGGGCCCAGAGAGGGGGGTCACAATTCCACACCACAAAGCCAGGACATGTGGCTCAGAGAGGGGCCACAAGCCCACACCACAAAGCCAGGACCTGGGGCTCAGAGAGGGGCCAAACCCCACACCACAAAGCCAGAACCTGGGGCTGAGAGGGGCCAAACCCCACACCAAAGAGCCAAAACCTGGGGCTTAGATATCCCTTTTCCATCATGCAAGTTCGAAGGCCGGTTCGGAGCCGGTGCCTAATTTCGAACCAGTTCTTCGCATTTCGACAGCAAAAGAACTGGCTCTCGGCCAGGAAAACTGGTTCCAGAGCGTCACCAACACTTAGCTGGTCCAGAACCAAGAACCGCTTACGTCAGGGGCTGGGGGCGGGATTGTCATGAGAGGCTCAGGGTAGCTTCAGACAGAGTGAGGAGTAGGAGTAAGAAAGCTCACATTGATGCACAAGACTGCTGTAACGGTAGTTCAAACTTTCAATTAGCCTTCGGTTGCTAGCAAATTTATGCCCCAATGTTAAGTCAATGGACAATTATTTTCCAGTATCGTTGAATTATAAAGGTTTATTAAACTGTACAATAAACAGAAATGTCATCTGTCAAATGCATTAGTCCATGTCATGCCCGACATATCGCTATGTCTACTTTAGCAATTAGTTGTAGAATTTGTCGTTGGGAAAAAAAGTCTTAATCTAAATGTAAATTTTTTTATGTACTTAATTATAGAAAAACGGCTTAACAAATCTTTCCCATATTTGTTTTATGTCGACATATTTATGAGATGAGTTGATCTGCCAAATGCCTTGGTAACAGCTGAAAAATTGGCGGGCGAAATCTGGGTTTTAACATGTAATGTATGTAGGCTCGCAAAGCCTGGAGCAACACTAGAGATGCGATGTAGTCCGCCATTGCTGTTGCTGTGCTTGAAGTTGGCGCTAGCATTGCTGGGAAAGCGGAAACATATACAGACGTATACAGTGACGTAATGATGTGGCTCTCTAGCCTGTGGAAAAGCAAACCGATTCTTAGAAGGTTCACAAGTTGAACCAACTGCAAACCAGCACTAGCACCAGCCCAGAACCAGAACTAGGTTCCTGTTGGTGGAAAGAGAGGGGACACAAGCCCACACCAGAGAGCCAGGACCTGGGGCTCAGAGAGGGGACACAAGCCCACACCAGAGAGCCAGGACCTGGGGCTCAGAGATGGGCACAAGCCCTCTACACAGAGTCAAGGTTCAGGATTTGCATAAAGGTGTCAGACACAGGGCAGGAATCATATTTAGAATTCATATAAAGAAATCAGATTAGGAGGGTAGGAGTCAGATTCAGGATTCATGTAAAAGAGTCAGATACAGGGTAGGAGTCAGATTCAGAATCCACGTAAATGAGTTAGATACAGGGTAGGAGTCAGATTCAGGATTCATGTAAAGAAGTCAGATACAGGGTAGGAGTCAGATTCAGAATCAACGTAAATGAGTCAGATGCAGGGTAGGAGTCAGATTCAGGATCCAAGTAAATGAGTCAGATGCAGGGTAAGAGTCAGATTCAGGATCCACGTAAATGAGTTAGATACAGGGTAGGAGTCAGATTCAGGATTCACATAAAGAAGTCAGGATAGGAGTCACCATGGACTGGTGTGTAAGAGGCCCCAGACAGGGCAGTGATAACTTATAAGGCGAGGCAGTGCTCCAGTGGCAGTGGGCCCTGATACAGTCAACGCTCTCCTGCCAGGACATGAACCAGCCCAACTCACCTACTGAGTCACACAGACACAGGTGTGCACTAAGCGTTTGGGGTTTCGTGTTCCCACTAGCTGCTGCACAGTGAGATGTGTTAAATCAGCTCTGATGAAGTGCGTTTGATCCTCATTGGACTCGTATAAAGGGTTGGTGGGGGTTACCTGAGAGCAGTATATTATATTGGTTAACAAACTGGGCTTGTAGCTCCAAAGGTTGTATATTTGGGGAGCGGGAAGAATGGGGAGCGAGAGTGCGACACGGGTCGCATGGTTGGATTCGAACCGCCAACGTTGTGGCATGTGGATGGTGCTCTTACAGGCTACGCCACCGAGACACCCCAAGGTTGTAGATTTGATTCCCAGATGGAGTGTGGTTTTTGAACAAAGTTAGCAATAGCATTGAATTGTTTCACAAAATATACAGCAGTATATAAAGATTATATTTAAAGAACGTAAGATGGGCAAGCCATTTTTGATAAGAGCGCTTGCTAAAACATTAAAATTGAAATGTACATTTTCATCAGCAACTAATTTAGGCCTTTAAATCAAGTTGTGTGAACGCTGACAAATGAATCACTTAAAGAGAGTTTTGAAAAATTTGGAAAGTTTTGTATTGTTTTACTTATCCCCTAAAATAGTTTGTTAAGCTCTCCAGAGGGGTATACTACGAAGCGAGATTAAGAGGATAGCGAGCTAAATTAAGCTTCAACCCTGGGTTTTCTGTATCACGAAGCCGACTCACTTTTAATCGGGGTATATTGCCACGGCAACTTACTCTGCACAGCTAACCTGCTTCGGGGCAGGTTATGTTCAGGATAACAAATTGAAACATATAAAAGCACAGCCTTTTGACCAATCAACTCCTTGGCTTTGGAAAAAGGCGTCTCCATTCCAAAGGATTCCGTAGAGATATGTGTGGATACTGAGGGAATCTCTTCGCAGGGCGAGATTAGTGAGTTCCGGAAAATGCTTGAGAGACTTTTTAAAATTTTATTAAAAAACATTGATGTGATTGCTTCAGCAATATTTTAAACACGCTGTATCAAGTTTAAAGTTTAGAGCTCTAGAATGTAGTAGTAGGCTAAATTTGTCACATTAGAAATTAACTGTATGACAATGTACTGAGAGTATAGATTTATTTGTTACGAGTGGTACGGTGAATAAGGTACTAACTAGCCTAACAAATTGAACCTACACGATGAGCATTTATATATATTTTGCAAAAGCTCCTTCCTGGCTTTGTTGGAGACAACAGTGTTGCTTTTTGCTCATATGATGTTCTTATCCATCCATTCTGTCCGTATCAGTCTTTTTTCCCCACAGGAGAGAAATACATTGCTCTAGTACAGCCCATGCTACACCACGATAGGCTCGTTGTTGTAGACACCGCCCCATTAGCCTGTTAGATAAGTGATTAGTGACTAGGCACGTAACGTTACCTTACCTGTCGGGAAACGTAGGCTACTAACGTTAAGTGTCCATTTCCTATCAGATGGCAGTGGTGTTACTGACTAAGATATTTCTAGATAATAAGTTGATGTCGCACAGCGCTCTTGCATGATAGAATAACGGTACTTTTTAGCCATATAAGCTATCTGTTACCAGTAGGTAAAACATTTATGTTATTTATTATGTAATACCTGAAATTGTATGCTTATGTACCGACGAACAGCAACGTTTAGCTAGCTAATGTTCGCTATGATGTGAATTCAACACAGTGTTCAATTTCAACTTTCCACCCCTCATTTACCTAGGCTACAGTAGCATATCACAACACAGTGCTGCCAGCTTGGGCAAGTACCTTATAGCAGCAGCAGACCAGTGAGGGGATATTACCGAAGTGAATGTATGGGGAAAGTGTAGGCTAACGTCATTCTGCGTTGCGTTGAGAAGGGTGTGCCTGCAATACCGGAGCAGTGCAGTCTCAGGGCCGGGACAGTCTCAGGACCGGGACAGTCTCAGGACCCTAGAGTCCTGCGCATGCACAAGAGAAACAAGAAGATGGACGACATAGAGGACAATCTGAATGTGAGAACAAAACTTTTTTTTGCCTCATAAAATAAATGCATTTTGGGGTAAAATGAGTTCTGTGTCAAATGAAAGCTCTTGACGAGCTCTATCTAGTGCCAAAAGGAGAGCTGAAATCATGAACAGTACTGAATAAAGCAACAAAACAAAGATCTAACGCAAAAGTTATGGTCTTTTTGGAGCCAGAGGTCTAATTCTTTATACAGCTTTATTATTGACATGCTAGAACTGCGGTTCTGCCATGGTTGCACTGTTGTGGTCATCCAATTGAGTAGGTGGCGCTGTCACAAAAAACTAGGGTCCTGAGACTGCCCCGGTCCTGACACTGCACTGCTCCGGGCTATGGTTGCACTGTTGTGGTCATCCAATTGGGTAGGTGGCGCTGTCGCGAAAAACTAGGGTCCTGAGACTGTCCCGGCCCTGAGACTGTCCCTGACACTGCACTGCTCCGGTATTGAAGGCACATACTATTGGTTGCGTTGTCAAAATATTAAATCCAATCCTACTCGGCCTCATCGGGCAGGCGGGCGGGCGTGTGCACGATACGGGCACGGAGGCGATATTTTTCGAGAACGAGCCCGTGTCGCTCTCCGCCTGCCAGTCCCGGCGCTCCCCCAGTTTCCCCGCTTGCCTCTCATTGAAAAAGAATGGAGACCAAGCGATTGTCACGTATGTCACGTGTAAAAAGGCCTTAAATCTCTCTTACCGGATGTTTTTATTTAAATGTAAACACCGACATCTGAAATCGGAAACAACATCATATAAAGTAATATCGTCCTTGTGCACTCTGTAATCATATGTGCATTTTTGTTTCCAACAACAACACTTGTATAGCTGTTGTTAAACCTTATTTGAGTGGATTTAGGCAGTTAATTTACAGCAAGTTAGCCTGGCGGGAATTATATCCAATGGCAAGATGATAATTGTTAGCATTGCTCCAATTCAGGATTTACAATAATCTAGCTACAACGGTGAGACCAGGACAGCTTAACATATAATTTTGGGGTTAGTAAAACAATATCAAAATTTTCAAAATGGGTGAACTATCCCTTTAAGCACTGATATGCATCAAAAACCCACAGACACTGCAGCCCTACAGCACAGCAGTCTGGCACCCTGCGTTAGAACCTACCAGAAGGTAATATCCTGTCCCACAGGACCTTAAGTACAACAACTTCTGTAGCTGTGAGGCTGAATGTACCGTAAACAATAACACAGGAAGTGTGAAATATGTGCCAATGAAGAATGGGAATAGGTTTTTTTTCATTAAAAAAAAACAAAAATCTAAATTCATAATATGGTGTCTAAACATCCAAAATATTAAGTCATAAAATAATTTTTAGCAGAAATAAAGTACAAAGAGGAGTGAACGGATACCATTCCACTAACCGTTTAAATCCACAAAACAGGAAACAGGAGGCAGCAAGGTGCTTCATTTATTTATTTAGTCTTGAAAGTGTTTTAGAGGGCCTGTACATGCCCAGGGTGAAAGACAGTGTTTATGACGGGAGTCTGAGCCATTACTCACTGCCCATGGGAACGGAGAGGAGAGGTGAACCCCACACTCTGTGCCGCGCGGTGCTATGCTCGAATAGCTGCTGTCACCAGGGCGTTTACTGTCTAGTGCAAACTGCAACTGTGATAGGAGATGGGAGACAGCCCGAGGGACACATTTCCCTGAAATATTACACTCTCCCTGTCTCTCTCTCACACACACACATACACACACACACACCGCAAACAAGCATCAAACGCGCACACAAAACAAAATTAACAAACACATTATAGAAAACCAAACAACCGTTGCACATACACGCACAAATTCCCCACAGTGTCTATAAAACACGACAGATAGACGAAAAGGGATGTGACACCAGAAACGGGTGTGTATACAAGCGTAACAAATTCCTTAATGAGCCCTGCGCTGTACAATGGCTCTTTCAAAAAGCGCACAATACACGGGAGCACAACGCACCCGTAAGGACGCCGGCGCTAACAAGAGAGGACTGTCTGGCTGTCTCGCAGCAGCGTGTGCCGAAAGTATCCGATTACCCCGCGGGAAATTTAACCACATGGACACCCAACCACCTCCTCGGCTCCCTTTCTGGTTCCTCCGGGTTATTAAACCAGCCCGCTTTAAAACCAAACAAAAAACAAAGCATCTGTGCTGTGTTTGACCAAACCTGTGCGGCAGCACTACGTTTTCGATTTCACCGTGAAACCTTTCCCTGCGGGATTCATATGGCACGTGAGCGCAATAAACTCTGCTCATTTTACATCGGACATTAGGTTTTTTTTATTATTATGAATCCCCCGACTGCACTGTGATACTCCCACGTGAATGAAGATACTATGAGTGTTTTGGAATTAGCGTTAGCTCGTGCTGCAAGCAGGCCCGGCGCCAGGATGAGGTCGAGGGGGCAGTTAAAAATGGCGAGGGGGCAAATATTTTTTATATAGTACAACAGCAGGTTATCATCCTGCTATGCAGTGGCGGCTGGTGCCAGTTCTCCACGGTGGGGCTCTTTCTTTTGTATCAAAATAGCACAATAAATGAAGGCTATTTTAAGTAGGCCTAATATGCTATAACCTCACAAATATAATAAATATGTGGCTATGTTTGTTTCTTCTTTACACTTGAAATTCAGTCAGACGGCTAAAGCCCTTTTTAAAATTTGTTGTCAGGTAATTTGAGTCTAGATCACGCACTGCGTGAATGATTGCTATTTTAATCTAGTAGCCTACTACTGACGAACTGGGTGATTAAGGCTAGGCTACATCAGTGCACCTAGCTCAACCCTTTGTATAAAGGTTCATAGATGACTGAACATCGACATTCAATTTGGGAGGAAAAAATCCTCTGCTTTTAAAAAAGAGGATAAACTATGGCCCTTTTGACAACTTTACCTTTTGAAAACACAATGTCTTGCAATAGGCTACTTACCACGAAATGGTCAGAATATTTTTGTTGTTTTTGCTATTTTTCTATGGGGTACATAAAACTTAAAAACTGGGTGGGGGGGGGCAAAGCCCCTCTAGGCTGCAGGGATGTGGGTGACGACAATAGTAGCCATACTTGCCAAATATTCTGCGAGGTGGAATCCATGCCATATCTGCACAGATTCACTAATCCTGAAATAACCCTGTCAATTTAACCGATTCTCATCTGATCAGTGAAAACTGCACAGATTAATTTTGTGGGCAGCTCAGAGGAACACGTGATCCTGCTTCAGCAGCTGACGTCACCCTCAATTAATTCCTCGTGCAGTTTAAGAAGGTGGGTGTTTCAGTTGATGAGCTAACAAGTCTCTAGTGAGAAAATGTGTGGTGAGGTGGTCCTTCTCGGACCACACTGGTTAAACTTGTAAGATTATCTCTCAGCCAGAAGTATGTGGGTTAGCGTTTACGGGTTTCTCAATTGCCTATCCACAATCTGCCCTTTATAAAAAAAGTATGCATTAAATCCACCTTTTCTGAACTAAATCCCAGATAGTTTACTTAGTGAACTTTCACTTTACTTTCCAGCAGTAAACTTAGATCACTAATTTAGGATACAAAGTTTAGAAGTAAATAATAAAGGGTATACTTAAAGTATAGTTCCTGTAAATACTTAAGTATACTTAGAATTGGCCAATTTAGTTTTATAAAGTACTTAAAAATATACTTTCAGAATAAACTTGATGAACTTAAGTATACTTAAAGAAACTTAACTACTTTTTCATAAGGGTGGGTCATGTTTTAATGGTGAACCTAAAATGACTGGCTAATTGTAGATAGCTGTTGCTAAAGCAGCAAGTTGTTAAAGGGATAGTCTGTAATGAATTTTCAGCAATTTTCCAAGCCTTTTCTCTTGTGATGCCATGACCATGGACGATGTGAACTCTGCAAAATGCAATTCAGTGATGTCACTCAATTGCATTTCTGAAATGTCTAATATGGAAATTGATAGGAGAGTCATTTTCATATGGCGGAAAAACAGGCCTATCATTTTTTTATGATAATATCACTGGGATAAATGTGTAGCCACGGTTGTTTTCTTCCAATTATATGTAGTTACATTTTGTATACATGTTGAAAATAGGAAGAAATGTTTATTTATAGACAGCGTGCACCGATGTTTCGCAGCCGTTCAAGCCTCCAACTCCCATACATCATCATGGCGATGTAACCAGGGTAACTACAAGCCTGCTGTCACCTGTCAGAGTTCTAACGTTACAGTTTGAAAAACGAAATGGCACTACAGTACTGACTTCTGGCTTGCAGGACCTCTTACTAATGAGATACGAGATGGGGTGGTCTTTTAGGACAGACGCTTTTTTTTGTTCGTCCTTTTCAATATAAAAAGGGGTAATCCAATCATACATGTTAAGTGTGGCCTCTTCATTGCTGTCGCACCAAACCAACAAGTCCCAAGGAGCAATTCCAGACCGTTTAGTCACTGCTAGCATGCTGATAGCAGGGCTCCAGGCAATTGTTTTGTTTTGTTTTTCTTTTGAAGGGGGGGGGTGGTGGTGTAGCCCATTTACTCCCAGGCTGCGTTTTCAGCATATTTGCAAAATGTTCACCAGTACATTTATATGCCCAAAGGCAAAAGCGCAGAGCAACAAAAAGGCTTTGTGACAGGGGCAGCGAGTTTAAAAAGAGCCTTTGGTAAAGAGGAGGAGTGAGGGAGAACATTCCAGAAGCTTTTCATATATAGGTTACCCACAGCATTCGAATTCCCATCCGCATGCCACACTAACAAAAAAAACGTGGTCACTGGGGGCTAGTGATAAAGCCTAGCCAATGGGAGGCTTTCGTTTGCCAGGTCGAATCTGCACGAGCACGTGTTCTGGAGCCTCGATAGGAAGCGCTGTGCTATAGATTATAGCTTTTACACCGCCTGTCCCACTGCTACAACATCCTCCACCATTTTACCCTACAAGAGACTAGGGGTGCGTCCCAATATTCTTCACTCCCTACCTCCTTTCCTCCACTCCTCTCATCCACTCATCTCCTACAAGGAAGTATGCAAAATAGCTTGTACGTTTCAAGTATGTGCATGTACAGTATACAATGTACCTGATGTTGCGGTTTGCGTCGAGACGTTAATTAATATGTAACCATTGATATGTAATTAAGATGCAATCAGCAACATTAGATTAAAACACAAAGATCCGTTTCTGGGGCACAGAGGAGAGGAGGTGGTAGTGGAGGAAGGGAGAGTGCATTTCTTTGAGTATTGGGACGCAGCCTAGGCCAGACCCACACGAGAGAGAGTAGTTGCCCTGTCACCCTTAAAAGTGCCGTTATATGTTGTTTAGTATGTTTGCGTTTATTGAGCCGTTTTCAATACTCGGTCAGCATTTTTCAGGAGTTCAGTGTAATCATCTTTTTCCCCCCAAATTGGTTCAACTGCGGTTATTCTTCAGGTTTAAAAAAAAAATTTTTTTTTAATGTGGTGGTTTGTATTCTGGGAACTGTAGTTAAATATGGAAAATACGTCATGTTAGGGCTGCAAGTGGACAACATTTAAAATCAATGTGACTCACTTGGACTCACTCCTTGCTCTGAGTCCAAGTGAAACATCGGAGGAGGACAGGCTGAAAGGCAAGGTGCAGTATGGCTTCCTTAGCGAGACGATTTCCAGAGAAGTTCTACAGGTGCATTCCTTTGCAGGTTATTTGTTATTGCTGCTCACACTTATTTTATTTTTCTATGAAAATGAGTCGAACAGGAAACGGGAAGGACAACTTCCTTGTTTACAAAAGAATTAAAATGCCTCCTCCACTCTCAACGATCCACACCCACCCCACCCCACCGCCCCCCACCCCCCCCACCCTGGCCACTATCCCTGACCAGCTCAAACTGGTACAAATACAACAAGCCCAGGCATATGACTCCACAGCAAGGTGGGAAAAAATTGTATTGCAACGTTTTACAATGTTGCAGTATGGTAGTGGTGAATAATGTGGTGCTAGCTGGGAAAATTAGGTCATCCCTGACCGTCTCTTATTGATTAGCCAACACGTGTCTGATTTGGGGTTTTACGGATAATGCCCCCAAAACGCTGTTGCGATGTTTAATAATGTCGCAAGAATTTCGTGGTGAATACAAACTTTGACGCACCTTTTAATGGCCTTTCTGTTATTACCAGTCCCAGACCACAAATTTCCATCTAAGTTGTAAAATGTTGCTGACCTTCCACAACATTGTCTTTCTGTGATTTTGTCGGGTTGTAAACACATCCATAAAACATGCAAAAAAACAAAAAAAAAAGCTGTAATCTGTAAAGCTGTGGTTTGGGAGTGGTAAAAAAGAAAGGATTCTACCACATTTTCATTCACAAGCATTTTGCGCTAGCTTGGTGAAGACTGTAGCCCCTGTGTTTGTTAGCATACGTATGATTGTACATTATGGACAATGGATACATTATGTATAATGGTACATAATGGATAGTGGATACATTGTGGTACATAATGGATACATTATGGTACATTATGGATAATGGATACACTGTTTCATGATGGATAATGGATACATTACTATACATTATAGATAATACCTGTATTATGGTTGAATTAATCCTGAAACAACCTGCTCACAGGTGCTGTGTTAATATCTTTCAGACGTTCCAGATTCCAGAAGCACTGGCAATGTTTGATTTTAGAATCAAACATTGCCAGTGAGTGTGTTTGTGTATGTGTGAGTGTGTCTGTGTGTGTGGTGTGTGCATGTATGTATTGTGTGAGTGTGTGTGTGTGGTATGTGAGTGTGTGTGTGGTATGTAAGTGTGTGTGGTGTGTATATGGTTGTGTGAGTGAGTGTGTGTAGTGTGTGTGGGCTGGGCTGCTCCTAGTCCAGCAGGCTCTGCCTGTTTTAGGTCCTGTCCTGGCACCCCCACCCCCACCCCCACCCCCCCCAAACACACACAGAAACACACACACACACACACATTAGTAAGCTCTCTTTCGCATACTCATGCACACCAGCTAGAAAACACACACAGACACAGACACTCCACACTCATGTATGGAAATGCACCTGTCTGCAGCAGGCAGCGTAGTTAGAGTCAGGTGCGCTCGACTCAGGTGCGAGCGCGCGCAGGTGAAGTGTGGCTCGGGGCCGGACTAATATCAGGTGCACGGGTGCAGCCTCAGGGCCCTTCTGCCTGGGCGGAAGCCCCGCCCCCCTGGAGCAGACACGTCAAACAGGACAGGTAGAGCAGAGAGGGACAGGGCAGGTACACTCAGCCAGCAGGTACACTCAGGTACACACAGGACCGCAAACAGCAGCGACCGTACAGACAGGAGAGGCGCAGAGGACAGGGCGCACACACCACGGAGACGGATAGTACAGGCAGAAACCCCGCGGGACAGTGACAGCAGGGAGTCGGTGCAACACATAGCCGAGACAGGCGTCACCGTGTTCCCCCAGCTACCTCAGCGACTCCGGGACTCCAAACTCCACGACTCCACAGGTAAGACACTCCTATGCCTTTATCTCCTTCACCTGCAGGTGAGAGGAGAGGATCAACGGGATATCAGTGCTGCATTCGGTTACGTTCGGCGAAGGATGGCGTTTAACGCAGGAGGACGCGAGCCTCCCAGAGCGTTAGATACAGAAGACATCGAAGAGCGCCGTCTGAGATTGCTGGAGTTTGAAATGGGTGATGGTGTTAGCCGCAGACGCTGGATACAGCTGGTGTTAGAGACAGGCGGTGCCAAGGCAGGGCTCGGCGTGCCGGCTTGGGCGAGCCTAGCAGCAGCGCCGTGGCCGCTGAAGGGTATAGAGTTCATCCGCAGAGGAGCGCACCTGTTGCCTGTAATTATTTTAGCATTATGCGCTGCCTGCGCGCTGACACAAGCACACCTGACCTGAGCGGCAGCCGGACTGCCCAGAACAAACAGGATTCACGCACATTTCCGCAAAACAATCCCAGGGCTTCTCCGGATTAGGAAGAATCTGACTGCAAGCAAATAAACTACCATTATGGCTTTGAAGCAGCTTGATTACAGGAAGTGACTAAAAAGGGTTTTTAATGCTGTTATACACCCCGACAGCACTATTAAAAAAAAAAAAAAAAGACTAGAAACAACTAAATATTTATTATTTTTAAAACAAAAGAAAGGGAAAGTTTAAATCTTTAAACGTGTTACACAATTTCACGAGCAATATTGAGCATGCTGTGACCATTCATATTGGTCCTATGGTGTAGGGTGCTGTTCGAAAACAAATATGAAATAAAATGGGCTCTTTTTTCTGAAGCATTTGAATAATTCAATAACCCGTAGCGTTAGCTTTTGGTTTGTTTTTGCTTTAAGGTACGCGTCAGGCATTTCCTGATCGAGAGAGTGCTGCTTCAGGCGTATCAGTTCCTAAACACTTTACAAAACGCAAAGGACTCCGTCTATCACATGAGACAAATGTGTTGAGCACAAAAATTACACTAAAATGTAACTTTACTACAAAATACCTCCCAGATAAATGTATCTATGAACTACAGTCAAAATGGTGGAGGTGTAAAGACATAAATCTTGCCAAAATTAAGATAAGGAGAAATACAATTTATTTTTCATATGAAATACTTTTGTTTGAAGTACTGCCCATCCTTACTCTGTGTCATGTGGAATATATCTGTGATGATCACACACGTTTAGCTCAGGACACCAGCCAGCATACCAGCCAATGCTGACTAACGCGGGTGCAGAGGCAAATCCATCAAATTAACGACAGTTTTTTAAATTCAGCGTGAGTGCGCGCAGGGAGCGGCCCAGCTCCCCCCTCACAGCCCAGTCTCCCCGGGGGAAACCTGAGAGGTGACTTCTTGCGACAGCGCACATGTCGGGTGGGGCGAGGCGAACCCTCTGGGTTCGAGAGCCGGGAGAACGAGAACTAGCGCTCTTAGGGCCTTGCTTAGGGGGGGGGGGATCTGGTGGACCTGCTTTGAGAGGGGTGGGGGGCTGGGCAGTGTCCATAAAACCCGCAGGTGTTAGCAATGTCTTTGCAAGCGCTTAACACCCTCAGATTCAACATTCAATTTCACTTCAGTTCCTGAGTAAAATAATCAAGGGTGGAGGGTGGAGGGGGGGGCAGGAGAAGGGGGTGAAAAAGAAAGGAAGGATATTTTTGGTGTTGAGAATGGACTGATTTGTGTTGCATTCCCTTGGTCTCAGCCCATTGCCTTACCCTTTCAGTTCTGTTGCAGTTCTCTGCAAATGCAAAGCAAATGCAAATGCAAATACAAATACAGGCGGCAGTGTAGTATAATGGGTCGGGAACTGGGCTTTGTAACCTAAAGGTTACAACTTGGATTCCCAGGTAGGACACTGCCATTGTACCCTGGAGCAAGGCTTAACCTGGTTTGCATACATACTGCATTGCTTCAGTATATATGCATCTGTATAAATGTACACTATGTAGAAATGCAAATTGTGTGTCTGCTGAGAATGGCAGTGATGTAATGATGTAAGGTACACTACCCCATCATATGGCCTGTGGTTACCGCTCCCGCAGGCAAGGCCGCTGAAACAGGGATTATTTCTCCACTTCCCCATCCTGCCGTGGGCTCTTTTCTCAGTCTGGTGATGCATTGCACAGCGCTGATGTTCTGAAAGCACTCAGAGCGCGTTGCTGAAGAACGCGGGAGGCGACCTGTCAGCCCACCGGTGCGTAATCGGGCTGTGGGTCAAAAAAGGGGTGAGTTCTGTGACTGATGAGAGAGAGAGAGGGAGAGGGAGATAAACAGAGAGAGAGAGAGAGAGAGAGGTTTTTACCCTGCAGCTAGGTATTCTCAAGATACTTGAGATGGGGAGATGTCCTCGACGAGGAAATGACAACTGCCGTGCCACGCTCGATAAACGTCACCCCGTCTGTCGGGATGCGAAGGGTGCGGATGGGACACATTTTTAACAGCTTTTAACTCCAGTGGTCTGAGAAGAAATCCTAAAGTAATAAGAAATAGAAATATTATTAAATTAGTAATAAAAAATTATTCCACATGAATAACTTCACACAGAAGGCTTTGTTTTTTGGGTGATGATAGAGACATGGGAGGGATATGATAAACAAATGAAAAGGCCCCCAGCTAAGAGTTATTGAGAAACACTTCACCGGTGGGGTGGGGTGGGGGGTTATATCCATGTAAATATTAATAACTGAAAGCTGTCACTCGCTGCCAGTTTCGTTAAAAGAGTGAGGCTGTGCATTGCTCATGTATGACTCCTATGTCGAGACAGACTTCAGCTACGACTCTCAGAGGAGAGATATTGGGTCTCTTCACAGGACGCAGTCCCGCTCCTCAGGTAGAGGTCAAAGGTCACACCGTTTTTCCTATTCATTAGTCATCATATCTCTCCAGCACCCCTGCCCATCTGTCACATAACCCACTGATGAGATGGGATGTGTCACTCGTACGCGTCAGAGAGAGAGCGCGAGAGAGAGAGATGCGCCGGCTTTCGATGCGGGACGATGACATCATCAGGCATCGAGCGTTGGGTGTGTGTGTCAGCAGTGGGGGGTGAAGTCATGGGAAATGGGATGCTGCAGATTCTCACGCCGTGTGCGTTGCTTTGTGAGCGAGAGAGGCGAGTTTCAGCAGGTACCCCACCCCCCACAGCCCCCACAGCCCAAAGACACACCATCAATCCGGGAGGGGAAGAGAGGGGGTTGTAACATCCAGCCATCTCGGCCCTACGAGTGCAGTCATACACAGAAGATTTTACTACATTGCTTTACATAATCACATTAAATTACATTACATCCACATTCTCATATCCAGTGTGACTTCCAATGCGAGAGTACATAAATGCGTCCGCCTAATATGAGAAAAATGACCGTTATCGCCACGCTTGGCTAGCAGCATTCCCAGAGCTGAAACTGTATATGCAACATCACCGGACCATTAACCCCGGTTTAACTGTGCCAGCTTACAGCCGTGACGTAGTTTCAAATAAGTATCATAATATAACGGGTATAAACAAATGTGCCATAACGATCTCTCAGGATAGCTCCCCTGGCTCCACCGCTACCCCCAGACAGGATGGGCGAAGTAGGGGTAACCGAAACATGGAAAGTGTAGTGGGGCTTTTAAAATTCTACCTGCGGGACAGATTTCCCTATGCAAAGCGGCTCTCCCATGGGGCCACGCCCTGCTTTGCATGCCCTGACAGTTTCAGGTCGGCTTGTTATTGTCGCAGTTGCTATCCCGTATCGCCCGGGGCAACTGTTACCAGTTGATTTGGCCCAGGGGCTGGTGTATTTCACGGATGGGCAGAAGCGGACCGCCATCTCGGGCGCAAGGTGCGGAGGGTTCGTTTTGTGCTCTCGGCAGAGCTGTTACGACTGGAAACCTGTCACTGAAACATGGCCTTTTTCTGAACACAGCTTCACCAACTAATTAGCAAACTCTTACGGAAATGTAATACACTGCAATACTGTGCAGACATGTGGACTGTTAATGATGAATACATTTCAATGCAGTGTGTTTTTAAAATAATATATACATTACCTTACCTGAAATATTTTGTATATTGTCCCGTTAACTTTTGTAAAATCTTGATAATATATTTTGTTTCCATATACTCCGGTATATTCCACTTGTGTAAGGTGGAAGAAAAGTCAGACTGACAGGTAAAACACCACAGAGTTAGAGCAGTAATATGTGATATATAGATGTACGTTCTACTGTTGTATATAACAGCAGGCTTTTGATTTGTTCTTCCTTTAGGTGTCGGCTATGGGTGTTCCCTTGTGAGACCTCAGGGAGAGGCCTTCAGCAGTCGAACCCGGCCTGACCTTTCCAAGACATCCCCCTTGTCTGGTCCAAGAAGAGAAGACAAATAATTCAAGGGGTTTCCCGGAAAGAAAACGCACAGCTCAAACCCGCCCCCCGCCCCACTGAGACCCTGATCCGGCACCATGAGCGCCAGCAGAGAGCGCAAGCCCAAGAAGCCCCATTACATTCCCAGGCCCCTGGGGAAGCCCTTCAAGTACCAATGCTTCCAATGCCCCTTTACCTGCAATGAGAAATCCCACCTCTTCAACCACATGAAGTACGACCTGTGCAAGAACTCCATCTCCCTGGTGACCAAGCAGGTCAAACCCCCCACATTGGACCCCGCCCCAGCTCACGTCTCCACGGAGACCAAGAATGCCACGCCCCCGCCTCAGACCGGGTCGACATCTGCGACCTCGCCCGCACCCCTCACCAAGGAAGAGAGCGCGGCCCTGGGGCCCAGGGTGGGGCCGGAACAGAAGGGCGGTGAGGAGGAGCGGCCAGGGGTTCCGCCGGCCCCCACAGGTGGAGAAAGGGGCCCCCCTGAGGCGAAAGCCAGGCTGCCTGGCAATGAGGAGGCGGAGAGACGGACGCATCAACCGGAGGCTCTGAGCCGTCCTTCGGCGTTCTCCCCCATCCTCACCCGCCAGGAGTCTGACAAAGACATGGCGTCTCCTGCAGTGGCGCAGAAATCCGAGCGGTTCCCCTCCACCTCCTCCGCCTTCTACCACCCCACCCCCACCTGGAGGCCCACCCACGCATTTGTGGCTCCTCCTCCAGCCTCATCCACAGGCCCGCCCCCGCCGCCTAGTTTCGAGCACAAGCTCCACCCCTCCCAGGACAAGAAGGCAGGCCTGGGCCACCCTACTGGGGTGATCCCGGAGTACCCTACGTACGTCTTCCCCGACCACCCCCTGCATCACCCCTATTTCCAGCCCTACCTGCTGCCTGCTGGCCTCCACGAACAGGACAGGAGCCACCCAATCCGCCCCTACTTCCTGGACCCCCAGAGGCCCCTGCTGCCCCGCCCAGTGTTCCCAGCCCACACGCTCCTCCCCATCCCGGATCACCACTACAGGTACTGCCAGTCCCTCCACCATGCCACGCCCTTTCAGTATAGCCTCTACCGGCCGTCTGAACAGCACCCGACCTCATTCCGCGAAACAGGACCCCTCCCCCTGGAGGCCTACGTCCGACACCTGGGGCCCAGAGAGTATGGGGTGTACCCTCACATGTACGCCAAAGCGGACCCCCATGGCCAGCCCCCCAAAGACAGTGTGGGGAGCAGGGGAGGGCCCACTGGGGCGGCTGGACAGGACCAAGGCGAGGGGAAAAGGCCCAGGATGAGCCCCAAGGTGGGGTGCGCTGCCTCGGGGTCCCCCGACCGGCCCAGTGCCAGCGACTTCACCCAAAAGGACACCTGCGCCCGCCGCTCCCAACAAGGGGCCACACAGCCCATCTCCGTCAACCAATCGGGGGATGGGATTATCACTGCTCAGCCAATCAGAGAGCCAGCAGACCTGGAAGACTCACAGAAAGAGGGTGATGTGCAGCAGACAGACAGGTAAGGAGCAAAACGCAGGTTTTCTGCCATATAACTGCAGGGAAGATCATGAGTCCCTTTGTTGTCGAAGCTAAATGTTTTCATAAGTTTGACAGATAACATAAATAACAGAATTTTATTTTTCCCAGATTGTCAGAGAGACGAGCAGAGCTTCCTAATTCTTCCCCAAGAGAGTCGGACCCCACAGAGAGGTCTAGAAACCAGGAGGAGGTGGAAGAAGATGGGGAAGAGGATGAGGAGGAAGCAGACGACATGCTTCCACTCAACCTCTCTAAGAAAGATCAGTCCACGGCTGAGCCTGTCGTAGACCTACACATCAGCAGGGGGAGCTCTCCCAAGGTGCAGAGCACGCCACAGGACATGCCCTTGAACCTGTCCCTGAGGGCGTCACCTAGCCATGCCCCCTGCATTCCCCTCGCCCGCTCTCCTGCCCGTGAGGGCACCCCACACGGATCCCCAGGGGTTAGAGGTCGCCGGCCGCCCCTTGACGACAGCCCAGCTGACCTGGAGACGTGCGATGAGCAGAAGCAGACGGCGGCTTTTGCTCTCTGCCAGTTAGCCAGCTCCAGCCACCGCAACCTGAGTGGCAAATCCCCGCTCCACGTGCACTCCGCTGACATAGGGAGCCCCGCCCGCAGCCCCGCCCCCGACACAGGCATCATGCCGGCCAAGCCCACGGAGCCGAGGGCCAGGGTGAAAGGTCAGAAAAGGTCCAACGTCGGCGGTGCCGATAAACCCACCCAGCCGCAGACGAAGAGGATCAAGACCTCAAATTCCATCCGCACCCTGAGGAAGAGACCCCGCTGCTCCTGATCGGCAGAGCGTCGGCCTAACCACGGTCCAACTCGACCCCTGTACTCTCTTTAAGCCGCGTCAGGTCGGTAGGGCGTCGGCCCAACCCCGGTCCAACTGGACCTGTGTACTCTTTTTAAGCCACCTCAGGTCAGCAGGGCATCGGCCCGATTGGAGACCAACGCCACCGCTTACATCAAAGAATGCCCTCCAATGCAAACCATTCAGTTGTTCAGGTTTATCAAGACGCTTTGAAAGCGATTCACTCATTTTGCAGACGCACAGTTGTCTAGTAAAACGGGCTGAGACTCTTGACTCTCGCTGTTGAAGGAAAATATTTTTCGGGTTAAAACCTTTCCTGCTGCAATAGTAATCGCTTACGTGACATGTTTGCCTGCATTATCTGGGGACTTGAAAGGTCTATGGAACTATTGGGCTGAAATTACATATCCAGTGTTGTTGTTTTTTTGTAATTTAAAGTCTTGCAGTGACAGTCCCAGAGACAGAGTGTCAGAGAGGGGGGTTTGTTATTTAAACATGACAGCATATTTATTCTAACCTATGGGCCCAGCACTAGGTGATGGTAATCTGTACATAATGACCTACTTTAATAAATAAATATATATGTATATACATAGTTGTATGGATGTACATCTCTACTGACTTTCTGTTATCCTTTACTGATGAGAAAAACATTTGAAACAATTTGCTTGTTTCTATGACGACGTTGGAGTTTTGGAGATTTTGTGAGGTGACAGATTCTGTAGACTCACCAGATATCCAGCACCTGTTTTACTTCTGTCCATTTATGCTTCATAATGGCAGGATGTTCTGCTTTATAACGCGCGTTTCTGGCGATATATTCCAGGACAGGACATTCATAGCACTGTACTCGGTGACGCCCCTTGATTAATTGTCTGAAGATGTATTGCGTTTTGGCTTTTGCATCAGGGAGACACAACATATGGAGCCGCGTATCTGCTGGCTCTATAGAACCTGTGGTTCAAATCAGAACTGAAGAGTTCAAAGGTCAATAAGGAGTCATTATTTAGAATCTGCGATGCTAGGAGCTTCTAAGAGTCACAGCAAATGGGACTGGCTATGCCATTTCTGAAGATCCCAGGTTCAGAAATCAAATGAGATACAACAGTCATTCTTCAGCATAGTCATTACCGTTAATTACTTGAGAAAACACCCAGCTGAATACAATAAATCGTACCGTATACAGTATAAACACAACATACTGTATGTACTCATGCATGTATATGCAGCAATATATTGAAATTATACAAATATAATAACGTCATCAAACTCAAGATGTCAAGTAGTGGTGGTTTATAATAATGGTTGGAGTCACATAGTACTCACAAACACTGACTTCAAAAAGCGAACACAACTATTAGCTGAAACCATTAAGTTGCTGTGGTAGCTCCGCCCATTTTGGTCTCAAAAAACCCGTGGGCCATCACTGGTGTCATTTTGGGCGTGGCATATCCTAGCTTTTCAGTTTTTTTTCAGTTCTGGGCCCGACTCTACATTCCTTGTTCTCTTTGGTGGGTGTGGCCACCTAGGTCCCAAAATGCCCCAGTCCAGCTGGTTCAGCAGGTTCCTATGTGGCATCGCCCAGTGTCAGCAAACACACACACAGACACACACACACACAGCTCTGGGCCCAATTTTCAACCCAGTGACTGAGGCCCATTCAAAGTTAAGTACAAAAAAAAAAAAGAAGTTTAGCAGAACTTGAAATTTTCTAAACGAATCACAATGACGTCCTGCCTGACCAGGAGACCTTTCACTGTGGAAAGTGTACTTCTGTTCTGTAAACTAAAGTTATGGCTGACTTATGTCTTTATTTGTGCAGTTCTGCATTTGCCATACCAACCCCAGGTTTGAGGATACAGTTCAAAAGGCGCCATTTACAAAAGCCCTCTGTTACAACTACAAGCCCCCCCCCCCCCCCCACCTCCCCCCAATACACTACACTTACATACAACATAAGAGGAATGAAGAAGGAAGCATTATAGTGGCTAGAGTACTTGATGTGTGAATGAGTGTCTCGGGTGTGCCAGAACCTGATCACTTGGTTCTTCCACACACTCCACACACTCCACACACTCCATAAATAAAGGACTCATCCATCTCAATTTTTAAAAAGTCAGTTAGCCTCATTACCTCGGTAGCCGCCACATCAGTAGTGGTCGCGCTAACCACTCAGGAACAACACTGCCTGCTAAATTACAATAAAAAACATTAAATAAATAATTAATAAATAATGCATAGTAACTCAGGTATAATAATAACCAAATTATTGTCATAGATGTTTTTTAATTCTACAGTGTCTTGAGATATTGTTTCAGTGGAAAAACCACAGTAAGTATTTTCAAACTAGTATCGGTGCTAAAGGCACAGGGCGAATGGGCCCTGTGCCTTCAGCAGCCTTCTCTGTCCTTGTGGCGTTGCCGTGACACTCCCCTGTCACACAGGGCCAGTTTTAACACCCAGAGCGGTGTGAAAACAGCCTGAGACAAGCTTTCAGTTGCCCCCGGCTACCGTCACCCTACGGTGAGCTCACATCTAAAGACTCAGGACTGGGTTGCCTCGGGCGTCTGTCTGTCACTCTTTGTCTCATCATCTTTAAAGTAATTGGCCCCTCTCTCCTTATTTCTCTATCTTCTTTTCTCTCTCCTTCCTTCCCTTTCTTTCTCATTCTTCTTTTTTCTCCTTCAATCTTTCTCTGTAACCTTCCTTCTGTCTCTTTCTCCTCTTTCTCTCACACCCTCTGTCCATCTCTCACCCCTTCTCACCTTCTCTCTCTCTCTCTCTCTCTCTCTCACACTCCCTTTCCTCATAGCTTGCGCAGCAGGGGGTGTGGTTTCAGAAGCAGGACAGGTTTAGTGTCCCCGGGCGACGGCGGGCGACAGCGACGCAGTCACGCCATGCAGGGGAGCGGCGCATGCCCTGGAGCGTCACCAAAGGACACCCACCTGTGCCGCCCTGCGCAGCCTAGCAATACACCTGAGGTAACAATCTACAGGACAAATTAATCACTGCCAATAGCGCCTCAGAGCCTGCTCCAATCAACACGCTCAGCCTAATGGCTGGGAAGGCAACTATAAGGTCATCTGGAAGCTAATGCTAATTGCGCAAATATGATTCACATTGTGAATTTGCATTATTTTTCATTTCAGCAGGTGACTGAGCCTGTCCTGGCCATCTCCTGCTAGATTCAGGTAGTTTTTTTTTCCACAAAAAAACATTTCTGAGTGGAGCAGTCATTCAAGCATAAACGCCCTTCCCACTGCGTGCTCCGACCAATAGCTTGCTTTCATTACGTTACAAAAAAGGATTGTGGGGGTGACTGGAAAGCACACACAAGTTAGCCTGACTTAGGGGGCAAGGACAGAGGAGAGGAGATGAGAGAGAGAGACACACACACACAACAGGTGCACGTTGAGCCGACTAAACTAAGAGCTGCCATTACAGGCCACAGGTGTAGGCATGCCAGTTTGGCAGATGATCTTCGATACTGCACACAGACACACGCACCTCTTCCCTATACCTGCCTGCCCTTTGGGCTACAACTGTTACTTCACTTGTACTCCACCTGCACCTGTTTGGACTTGTCTAATCCCAAAAAGAGATTTGGGGCTGACCTGATTGGACAATGATTTGATTTGGATGGGTGAGAGAAAGAGGTGCCGTACATTTCAAACAGAGTGACACCACCTGGTATTTGGTTTGTGACCTCAAAACTGTCTGGTGAATCAGACACTGGCAATGGAGACTTGGGCCTGATGCAGACTTGGGCCTGATGGAGACTTGGGCCTGATGGAGACTTGGGCCTGATGGAGACTTGGGCCTGATGGAGACTTGGGCCGTGACAGAATATGATCCCTTAACCCCTTTGGGGGCGCATATTTGAGTCAACTTCATCAAAAAGCTTTGGAGTGGGTGATTTTTTCTCACAAATGGGGGCAGTTAAAATACCAGGATGAACCCCTTATTTCTGGGGTATTGTTGAGGGAATTCAGGAGCACACTCATCTGCAGAACTGTCCACTCATCCGACAAGTTCAGTAAGTAACCCAGAAGTAAAAACATAAAAGACATAGAGCCAGAGACCCTCCACTGATTGAGCATATAATGCAAGATCTATAGTACAAGAGCGGGTCATATTACGAACTACTCTACTTTTGTAAATTCAATCTTCATTCATAATCTACACTTTGTAACCATCGTTATATGTTAACTGATTGATGTTCTCAAAAAAATTCTAAAATATTATGAATTTCCTGATTATTTTGGAAATAGTGTTGCGGGATTTCTTTCGCACACTGCTTGCAAAGTGAGGGGACAAGGCACATAGTAGACAAGGGTCTGAGTGGACAGGGAACAAGGGTCATATTCGGTCATGGCCTTGGCCTGGTGGAGACTTGGCCTGGGTCTCTACTGCGGCATTGGTGTAGCATACGTTTTGGGAATTAGTCATGTGACTCCCAGCTGCGGGCCTGCTGTTATGCCCTTGAGCAAGGTACTTAATCTGACCAGCTGCAGTAAAATATCCAGCTGGATTATATGTAAAATATAAAAATAAATAAATAAATACAGCAAGCTACGTAAGGTGCTCTGGAAAGTCTGGATAAGTCTGCTAAATGGGTTTTCTGGTGAATCACATCTCAGTGAATCAGAATAAGCATCTTGGAGCCACGCCTAAAATGAATTCCCTTAATCTGCTCTCACTCGCCAGCTAAGAGCACAGGATGACCTGGAGCCAGGAGTAATGGGAGCGCTCATCCTCTCTTCAACAATCTGTATTATTGATCATTTCATATTTCATGGCCATAAATAAAGCATGTTCAATTGGAATCCAAAAAAATTTATAAAAATAAAAAACAGGCAGGCAGGGTGACATCACTGGGATTGATCTGGGTGGCAGTAGACGCTAATCTTGCCGAAGGGCTCAAACCTCGTCCCATTCCTGAGTAATGCTGGGCTGTCACCTGCTAGTGATGCTGTTGGCTTCACTCGCTTAAGCTCAAAACAGATGTCATTAAACTTGGGCAACCAGTACGTTAAAGTACAGTCATAGTCCAATATGGCAACCCCACCCTAAAATAACACATTCATGTAATATACAGTAGCCTATGTGAAGTAAGCACTGAACCCCCCCCCCACACTGAAAAAACACAAGAGATATGGAAATCCCACACGGATAAGACATTTACATATGACAACCTCACATTGGAATATCACACTCCAATATGACAACCACAATATTAAATAAACCTCAGATTTGGCAACTAGGAAGCAAAATATCATAATGAACCGTACACTGACCTCAGAAGAGACAGGAACTCTGCACTAAAGTAACACTCCCCTTTTAGTAAAATATCAGTGATAGGTAGCAGCACTGTGCTACAATATCATAATCATTTGTGGCAAATGCCAATAGCAATATTTCACAGTTAGCAATGGCATTTTTAAGTCCTGCTCTCTAAGGCGATCGTGGAAAAAAAAGTCACCTTCATGCTGGGATATTGAATTTACATGGAGCTGCCGTTGCGTTGCATTATCGGGATGTTCATCTCCAAACAAGAGCCAGCACGCAGCCATGAAACCTGCACTCCTGGATCAGACGTCGAGTCCGTTATCGCCCAAAAGAGCAATTACTGTACAACAAAAGACTGAAATGATTTTGCAACATTTATTCTGATGAAAGAAAAGCCTTTGGGGCCAGGGTCGTTATGCAAACTAATGGGAGGAAAGAATGCATGGGTAAGCAAAAAAATATATTAAAAACATGAAAAATATGTGATTGGAATGTTCTTAACTGAACAATCTGATGCTGATGTAACAATCACAACTGGTAATTGAAAGCAATTGAGTTCAAGAACACCGACTTCCCAATTTTGGGGGAAAAAAAAAACATTCAAAAGAAAAATACCTTTTCTGGTGTTCCTCTCAAATCAAAAGTTCCATTGAAAGAGGTCCTTCCAAACCATTGTGCAGGGGGAAAAAAGCCTTTTATTTGTGTAGCAGAAAACCCCTTGAGTAAAGCATTAGGAATATTCATATCTAAATATGTGCAGAGGCGAATTTTATGAGCAGTCAAAGCAGGCACCTGCCTGGGGCCCCGAGCATTCCCCCCTCCCCCCTCCTGAGGGCTGAGTTTTAGGAGCTTTGGGTAACATGATGACAGTGGAAGTCAGTCAGAAGGGCTCCTTATTTTCTGCCAAGCCTATCCTTTACGGGAAAATGCATTCTCTACCTGTCCACAGTGCCCTCTGCTGGTGAAACAAAAAATGCAGAACAGTGCAATGTTATGACGAGGTAAATACTGTATTGGGCAGTGGGCGTGGATTTTGCACATAAAAATCTGAAAAAAGAAAATATGCAGCAAATAAAACGAGGAAAAAACAAAGAAAATTCTGGCATGGAAAAAAGGAGTACACTTCCATACCAGTGTGGAGGATGCAAAAGCTGGAGCATAATGAGAAAGAGGATAAGTGCCCAAGCTGCAGATTTCACAGTAATGGGCTTTCCCTTCACTGGAACTGGGTGGACAAGACAACGGTTCCAATAAAGTCTTTCATATCAGCTACACCAGTGCTCCCCAACCACGTTTCTGGAGCTCTACCGTCCTGTAGGTTTTCACTTCACCCCTAATCTGACACACCTGATTCTACTAAAGCTCAACGAGATCTCTAGCTGTTGAATGGAGGAGTGCTTTGTTAGGGTTGGAGTGAAACCCTACAGGACGGTAGATCTCTAGCTGTTGAATGAGGTGTGCTTTGTTAGGGTTGGAGTGAAAACCTACAGGACGGTAGATCTCTAGTTGTTGAGTGAGGTGTGCTTTGTTAGGGTTGGAGTGAAAACCTGCAGGACGGTAGATCTCTAGCTGTTGAATGAGGTGTGCTTTGTTAGGGTTGGAGTGAAAACCTGCAGGACGGTAGATCTCTAGCTGTTGAATGAGGTGTGCTTTGTTAGGGTTGGAGTGAAAACCTACAGGACGGTAGATCTCTAGCTGTTGAAAGAGGAGTGCTTTGTTAGGGTTGGAGTGAAAACCTACAGGATCATCTTAGAGTGCTTTGTGTTTGTGCTTTATTAATTTTATGATTAAAATGATTACAATTTACTATCATTACATAAAAACGATAATAGAAAGACAAAACAAATGACGAAAAACAAACGATGAAAGTAGTATAAAAACAAAATAGCCTAAGTTGATCTTTACTCCAAGATCCTTTCGGGAAACGGGGCCCAGGACAGTAGATCTCCAAGAACAGGGTTGGGGATCACTGAGCTACAAGCAGTTAATATTCCACCACCTGAATTTATTCTTCATTACCAGTCACCAAATTACAGGCAGTTCATTTATTCTGTATGACCCCTTTAAACACCAGGGTGATTTTTTCCATTGGATTTTACTTTAGATGCAGAACAACTATATTTGCCAACGTACTGCCATGTACCAAGTCACAGATAAAAATAATAAGAATGGATTTATGAAGTGACAGCTGATGCTCTGAGTATCCAGGGAAACGGAAGAGGCAGGTGAGGGCAGGATAAAGCTGTGTGAGACTCCGCCCCAAAAACAAAACATAAAATTAAAGAACAGTTACGATTAAATAAAAAATAAATAAAAAACAGAGTTATGGTGTCCCAGACCTGAAGGTGAAAAAAAACTTTGTTTTACAGTGTCATCCTACAGATACTGTAATATTCTCCAATCTTTAAGTCTGTGGAAATCAGTGGGAGGGGCCATTGAGCGGACTATGATTTGTGGAATTTGGGCAGGGGGGGGGGGGGGGTTAGAAGGCAGGCCTTGGCTCGACAGTGCTTTAGTTTGGGGTCAGTCAGGACGATGGGGATTTATTTCACACGTATGAGAACAGAGCGGGTCGATTGATCGGCTCCCAACTCCTCACCAAGTGACCTCACCCTCTAGGATGACATCACAATAGCCTCTGCCCCTCAGCCAATTGTAACTCGCCCGTGTCCCCGTAGAGTTACATCAACCTTCCCCCTGTCACTTGCCATAAAATAACATGACATCACCCTCCTCCACAACACGCCAAACAGTTCTCCTCCACAACACGTCAAACAGTTCTCCTCCACAACACGCCAAACAGTTCACCTCCACAACACGTCAAACAGTTCTCCTCCACAACACGCCAAACAGTTCACCTCCACAACACGTCAAACAGGTCACCTCCACAACACGCCAAACAGTTCTCCTCCACAACACGTCAAACAGTTCTCCTCCACAACACGCCAAACAGTTCTCCTCCACAACAAGCCAAACAGTTCTCCTCCACAACACGTCAAACAGTTCTCCTCCACAACACGCCAAACAGTTCACCTCCACAACACGTCAAACAGTTCTCCTCCACAACACGCCAAACAGTTCACCTCCACAACACGTCAAACAGGTCACCTCCACAACACGCCAAACAGTTCTCCTCCACAACACGTCAAACAGTTCTCCTCCACAACACGCCAAACAGTTCTCCTCCACAACACGTCAAACAGTTCTCCTCCACAACACGTCAAACAGTTCTCCTCCACAACACGCCAAACAGTTCACCTCCACAACACGCCAAACAGTTCACCTCCACAACACGCCAAACAGTTCACCTCCACAACACGCCAAACAGTTCACCTCCACAACACGCCAAACAGTTCTCCTCCACAACACTCCAAACAGTTCTCCTCCACAACACGTCAAACAGTTCTCCTCCACAACACTCCAAACAGTTCTCCTCCACAACACGCCAAACAGTTCACCTCCACAACACGCCAAACAGTTCACCTCCACAACACGCCAAACAGTTCACCTCCACACCTCCACAAAACATCAAACAGTTCACCTCCACACCTCCACAACACGCCAAACAGTTCACCTCCACACCTCCACAACACGCCAAACAGTTCACCTCCACACCTCCAGAACACGCCAAACAGTTCACCTCCACACCTCCACAACACTCCAAACAGTTCACCTCCACACCTCCAGAACACGCCAAACAGTTCACCTCCACACCTCCACAACACTCCAAACAGACATAAATAAAAATAAAAACCCATTTGAAACAAATGTAATGACACAAGCAACGGACAAAAGCACGTGGTGACGGTGCAAATGCTGCTCCTGTGGCCAGCAGATATACACAGTGAAGTTCCTGGTGAGGTAGGTGAATTAAAAACAAAACATGAAGGCAAATAAATTTCATCATTTATTTAGATTTAATCATATTTATGGATTTATATTCAATGATGAGTAATCAGTGTGTTTCCCAGGGTTACGCGTCCGCTTCACACCGTTTCACGCCAGCTCACGATCCTTGACCCCTAATGTCCTCTCCGTGGAAACAACACCACAGCAGAAATCTGTGTCCGTGAGTCCGTCTGCCCTTAAGTGTGTGCTCGTCCTCCCTGGTCTTTGCACCGGCGTGGTTCGAAGTCACTCACAGAGGCAACCGGAGGTCAGACAGCAGGTTATAAAGCGTTTCATTGGCCGAGAGGGCTTCGCTGGCCAGCCACCCGGCTCACAATGCATTGTGGGTCTATCGGTGAGACAGGCACATGGTTCTGGGGTTCAGCTCAGCTCAGGATCACGTGACGTGCCCCCCAGTAGAGACGTGATCAGGGAATAACAGTCAGAGAGATGACAGTTGACTGAAATAATATTTGTGTCTGTTTTCTGGTGCTGGTCACTGGGAGTCACAGTTATGTTGGGCGGAGCAGGGTGGTACAGGGCGGGGCAGGGTAAGGCGGGGCAGGGTAGGGCGGGGCAATGTCGGGCAGGGGGGGCACCTGTTGCTTCCCTTCTCCGGAACCTCCCTCCACCTCAGAGAAGAACATAAGAAGGCTGCCAAGGCTTTGAGCATGGAGGAATGCTGTAAGCAATCCTAGACTTCTTCCACATACGCACACACGCACGCACGCACGCACGCACGCACGCAAACGCTCATGTGCACAAACACTACACACACACACACTGCCAAGAGCTTACAGTGTAGCATGTAGAGAGAGGGAGAAGGAGGGATAATCAGGAGTAAAATCATGATTCATCTTTAAAAACAAATAAAAAGCCTTTCAGCTCTGGCAGGGCAGGGCCAAGCAAGGCTGGGTGTGTCCAGGGTGGGGACAGAGGCAGGGCAGGGCGTGTCTCCAGCTCCAGTGAGGTCTGAGGTCAGGAACTTTCCAGAAGGGTCCGGCGGGGCCTCACAGGAAGGGGTTCTGGCCGTGCGGGTCCCCCGGGGTCCCCGGCGCGGGAGCGGGAGACAGAGGCAGCAGCGGCTGGGGCAGGTTGCTGGGCATGTCCAGCAGGCCGTGGGACGGCGGGAAGGCGGGGGGCTGGGTGAAGGAGGACGGCAGAGCCGGGGGCTGGTGGCTGAGGGGGAGAGGCAGGGAGGCGCTGTAGGGGAGGGCCGAGGGGGGCAGGGGGGAGGTGGAGCTTGGTCGCATCTGGTTTAGGGTGAGCCGCGGCTGGTCACTGTGGAAAGGGTTGGTGGGCGAGGGAGCGCTCAGACCTGGGGAGAGAGAGAGGGGGGGGAGAGAGAGAGAGAGATTTATTCATTTTATTTTCATTGTTTGTTATACATTCATTCTACTTTTTATTTGTTGATACTCCATTTATGTTTCCTCTGTGTATGAATATGCTTTGGCAATAGAAAGCAATAGAGTATAGAAAGGATGAGAAGGCAGTCCATTCAGTTGTAAAGAACCACGGGTAATTTCAGTTGTAAAGAACCACGGGTAATTTCAGTTGTAAAGAACCACGGGTAATTTCAGTTGTAAAGAACCACGGGTAATTTCAGTTGTAAAGAACCACAGGTAATTTCAGTTGTAAAGAACCACAGGTAATTTCAGTTGTAAAGAACCACAGGTAATTTCAGTTGTAAAGAACCACAGGTAATTTCAGTTGTAAAGAACCACAGGTAATTTCAGTTGTAAAGAACCACAGGTAATTTCAGTTGTAAAGAACCACGGGTATTTTCAGTTGTAAAAAAAAACAAAAAAAAAACTGGTATTTTCAGTCGTAAAGAACTATGGGTACCTTCATGACTAAAAGACATGTCGAGCAGTGCCACCTCCAAGCAGTACTTGCAACACCCCAAAACTGGGCTACAACAACTAGTAGCCTGAGAAACAGGGAAACATGGCATTGCCATGGTGAGGGAAACAGGCTTGTAACCACAATCCAATGGGTTTGCGTCCCAGGCACCAAACTGATCCCTAACAAGAGGTTAGGAAACTGCTCCTGTAACCAAGAGGTTGCGGGCTCTAATCCCTGAATAGCCCCTGAACCTGAATTGTTTCAGTGAGTATCCAGCTGTATAAATTGGTTCCGTATGTTTACATAAAAATAGAGTGTGTAAGAAGCTCCTGGATAAGGACGTCTGCCTAACTGCCTGAATGTAAATACTGTGGTCCTCTGTGATGAATGCTGGAAGGCCCTGTGCGGCTGTGCCCCCTCGCTGGCTCACCTGAGAGGAAGGGGTTCTTGTTTTTGGCGGGGGGGTTGGAGGGGATGAGGGCATCCAGGTTGACTAGTGAGGCAGCCGTGGGGCCCAGGAAGGCCTCGGGGGTCCTGCAAGTTCGGGGACTGGGGACCCGAAGGGTCTCTCCCAGACGGGACAAGTCAAAGAGCTCCGGGCTTCCCTCTCCCCGCCCGTTCACCTGTCCTACCTCGCCCTCCCCAAACGGGTCCGCATCTGAAGTACGGAAGAAAGAGGGGACACATCAGCAGGGTAAACCCTAAATCCCAGATCCGACTGCTTTCACAATCACCACAAAGTGTTTGAGAGGGAAGGGGAGAGGGAGAGGGATGGAGAGAGAGGGAGAGATTCAGCAGCACACAGAGAGGAATGAAGAAAGAGGGCATAAAGACCAAGGATAATTTATGTCAATATGGAGATGGGTAGAGAGATAGAGAGATAAATAGATAGATGGATAGATCACAAGATGGATAGATACCCACCCGTAGGGCTTCCTGAGCGAGGGGTGAACACTCTTGGGGTAAAACCTTCCGGCTCCAGGGTGTTCTCAGCTGGGAGGAAGGGATCTATCCCAGGAGCACCTGCAAATACAGCACAACACACCCTCCAGCTCACAGAACTGCCCTGAACTCCACAGAAACACCATAAATGTGATGACTCGGTCTAAGTGAAGCCCTGCAGCGGAACACCGCAGAGACTACAGGTCCAATTAGGGACCTAAGCGATGAGAAAAACAACACCAGACACTGAATGGACTGTGGGGACGTTACACTGGCGCCATTTTGACCCCTGGTAGGACTAAAGTGGTGAAACATAATTGATGGCATTTTTTTATACTGCGAGTGGTGGGGAATTTGCTTTTGTGTCTGCAGTGTCGTATGTTATGTTTTTGTATGAGTACGTGTGGAACCTAACGCCCACGCCCACGCCCGCAATCAGCCGTGGTATTAAAACAAAGGAGTACACGTTACACAGGACCTGGGATAAGTGCTGCAGTACCGTGTATGTGTGTGGTGGCTGTAGGTTAGAGAGAGTGGCGTATGATGGTGTGTGTATGTCTGTGTGCAGTGTGTGTGTTAGAGCGGGGGATATATGCTGCCGTTTGTCTTTGTGCATCTGTCTATGTACATGCGCAGTGCGTGTGTGTTACAGCGCGTTATGTATGGGGCTGCGTGTGTATGTTACAGCGAGTGATGTATGGTGCTGTGTGGGAGTGGGTGTTTGTGTGTGTGTTACAGCGAGTGATGTATAGTGCTGTGTGTGTGTGTGTGTGTGCCTGTGTGTGTGCGTGTGTGTGTGTGAGTGGGAGAGAAGCTCATGTCTGTACCAGGATGGGCAGGGGAGTTCCAGGATTGGCTGGCTGGGTTGGGGCTCGGGGCGGAGGGCGAAGCCTCCCAGGGGTCTGACTGAGCGTGTGCGAGTCCCCAGGGCTGGGCGGGGCTACCGGAGGCTGGAGGGGCCATCCATGGACTGCCAATCACTGGGGTAGTCGAGCGGGCTCCCGCTAGAGAGAGAAAGAGAGAGGGAGAGAGAGGGATGACGACAGAGGGAGAGATTTAATTTATTGCGTATTTTTACTTTTAATATATTATAAGTTACACATTTCTGTATGAGTTGGTACTTCATTAATGAGGCCCTATATATGTCTATAGTCAGGGGTGCACATAACTTTTTTAGTGAGTTACTCAGATGAGTACCAGGAGACAGTGTTTGGTACTCACCCCACACGTTCTTCATTCAGCTTGTTTTGCCATCTACCAAGTGACTGGCTGGATAGTTCTTCTTTACTAGCCTTTTTATTAGCCATAGCTTGTGCCACATTAACATGCTCCTTGCTCTTTTCATGTTTTTCAAACAAAGGGTGGTTGAAATTCTTCGAGCCTGTATAAAACGCACCTGTCTTGTCTGCTAGATGAGGATGCGAGCGGCATATTTTGCACCACATTTCGGTGCGCTCATCATTAGCATCCAGCCACGGCACGTCTTGCAGCCACTTTTCAGAAAAATGTATTTTCTTCTGCTCCGGCTCGGTTTGCTGTTTTTTTGCAGGTGGCGAAACGCCAAAATAGCTGCTTAATGTCTTTTGTTTTTTGGACATGACTAGTAGTCTACTCCATTGAGTGTCGACAAGAAATACGAGTAGATGAATGTTGATTTGTTTACCTATCAGGTACGCAAAGGCGCGTAGTGATACAAGTGACGTTACGCATTTCAGATTTTTGCCGCGCATGCGTACCTGCGTACCTGCGTACCAGCTATGTGCACCCCTGTCTATAGTGACAGTATCTTAGTGGATATATGAGGCCCTGTATATGTCTATAGTAGGGATGTAAATAACAAATAATTTGGTATTCTATTACTTCACTTTCTCCATTCGAATAGCATTCGGTTACTCGTTTGAAGGGGGGGGGCAGAAGAAGTTCCATAAATTAAATTAGCCTCTGCTAAAATTCAGATCAAAAAATTATGTTTATTGTATTACTTTTACCATTAAGTAACAAAAAGTATGGAATAACCTTAAGGTATATGAATTCAGATAAATAAAATACATTTTAAAATACATTAAAATGTGTTCAATTGCAAATAACGAAAATATTAAAGCATTGTTTTTTTCTTTTCTTTTCCATTTAACTCAGTTTAAACATAAAGACACAAATAAACATGGGCTAACAGCTAGATAACTTTGCTAGTCTAACATGTTTTTGTTAAAATATATTATTAGCATGTCGACATGCTCCGGAGTCAAACGTGCGCGCAGTCTATTGACCGTTATACCTGCGGCTCATAGCGCCCTCGTGCGGTCAGGAGGTGTAACGTAATTTTTATTATTCATTATTCGTTTGCATTATCAGAGATAAAAATTTCAAACGAGTAACCGATTACCCAAATAACCTTTGACATCCCTAGTCTATAGTGACAGTATTTAGTGGATATATGAGGCCCTGTATATGTCATCAAGTCATCAAGGGTCTGACATATCAAACAAGCCTTAAACCATCACTCTGCTGCCAGATATGCAGTAGATAAGAATGGATCACTTTAAAGCTCGTTTCTCCTGACAAATTTTCCTTTTGAACTCTATGAAAAAATAAGTCAGGAGAAGAAACCCTTCAAGCTATCCATCCATATCTACTGCATATCTGGCAGCAGTGATAATTTGAGGCTTGTTTGATACGTCAGACCCTTGATGACTTAGCCATTTCGCCAACTAAGGGTTCCATACTGTTCCAGTGTAATTTACAGCTAAATCTAGTGCCACCCCCCAATAGAGATCCATTCAAATGCAGAGAGGTTCTAGTATCACTTGTAGGAGTACCAGAAAATCAGATAAGAGTCTTTTGATATTGTTGGGTCACAGACATCAGGAAGTCATGGCATGCAAAAGATATGCGACCAAATATTAAAAATTATTGCTTTATTCTACATTGGCTGCAGTTAAGTGTAAGGGGGAAATTACTTTTTCACACAACGGAAATGGGTGTTGGGATTTTTTGTTACTTAAATAAATGAAATAAGTAAAAAAACAAATGTGTCATTTGTTCACTCAGGTTCCCTAAAATCAATATTCTATTTTGTCTAAAAATCTGAAAACATCCAGTGTGAGAAATATGCAACAATAGAGGAAATCAGGAAGGGGACATAAAGTGCTTGTGCCTGTGCGTGCACACGTGTGTGTGGGAATGTGCGTGCGTGCGTGCGTGCGTGCGCGTAGGCCGTACTGATAGTGCTTACCCACAGAGTCCCAGGGGTCAGTGGTCGTCAGGGTAACAGACTGAGCATCCCAAGGGTCATCAGTAAGGGGCGCTGCAGAGACCGGCCCAAAAATGTCCACCAGGTCCATCATGGCAGACTGCAAAAGGACGGAGGGGTCACGTCACTGGGGTTAAACGTCACGGTCACTTCACTGGGGTTAAACGTCACGGTCACTTCACTGGGGTTAAACGTCACGGTCACTTCACTGGGGTTAACTACCGTAAATGTTTGCTCCCTAGGGGTCAAGTACACGGCCTTTTTGGACCCAGAGTAAAGAGTTATTGCTGAAACCTGAGACAGAAAGTGGCCTGTATGTGTGTGCGAGTGTGCGAGTGTGTGTGTGTGTGTGTGTGTGTGTGTGAGCGACGAGTAACAGTAAAAACCAGCAGGCTCTCCAGGACCAAGGAGACCCGGTCTAAAGAGTTAAATTAAGTGCTAAAGCGTTTCATTGGCCGAGAGGGCTTCGCTTAAGTATCTGACCTGTGGGTGGTGTACACCTTCTGTACAGAGTGATTCCCAAGTGGGAGGTACTGTTAACATGTATTTTGTCTATGCACTTATACATTGTCATTTACGGTATTTGGGTTGCCTGCTCCCCACCTGTGAAACGCATGCGTGGAGGTTGGAGGGTAGAACATTTATTGTAAATCAGCAAGTGGCTGTCGGGTTGTGTTATGGAGACATAGCATTCAATAAAAACGGATAAAAGATAAACGTTGTGTTTATTCGAGTAACATTGGTAGCAGAGGATGGTTAGCAGAAGATGGCTACTGCTAACTATAAAGTTCCGCCGAAGTTTGATGAGGCCCGGCCATACGAGGGTTGGAAAAATGAAGTCGACATGTGGACGCGGGTTACTGAACTCGACAAGAAGAAACAAGCTCTCGCTGTCGTCCTGGGACTTGAGGGAAGGGCGAGGGACATCGCTATGGAGATATCCGCAGAGGATTTGAACAAAGATGACGGTATGGCGACACTGTTAGTCAGATTGGACGGTGTGTTTCTCAAGGAGGAAAAAGACCGCGTATACGAAGCATATTCCTATTTTGATGGTATCACGAAAGACAGCTCAGTGTCGATGATGGACTACATTATTGACTTTGAACAGCGATACAACCGGATGAAAAAGTACAACATGACGCTTCCAGATGCTGTATTGGCTTTTAAACTGTTGGATACGGCTTGCCTAGACGATAAAAATAGGCAAATGGCGCTGACAGCGTGTGCGGATTTAACGTTTGCTTCAATGAAATCTGCACTGAAGAGGATTTTCGGAGGGAAAACACCAGGCTTGTCAAATGGAATACAAGTGAACCAGGACGTCGCGTTCTTCACAGAACAAAGACCGCAATGGAGAAACAGACGGCAACCAACGCCACAGATTGGACAACAGAAGCAACCATTACCGGGTACCAATCCACTGGATAAGTTTGGTAAGAGATCGAAATGTGTTATCTGCCAGAGTACATTTCATTGGGCTAAAGACTGTCCACACAGGAAGAATGAACAAGTAAAGCTAACTGAAAATGTAAAAGTAGAAGAATGTGACATTACATTGTTTACAAAGGCCTCCATGTCTGAATCAGAGATCTTCCTGGCTGAGTCAATAGGGACAGCCATAATTGACACCGCTTGTACCCGTACAGTATGTGGAGAGAAATGGCTGGAGAGCTTTGTTAGTGATCTCAGTCAAAGTCAAGTGAGCCACATAGTGCAAACAGAAACTCCAAGTTGCAGACCATTTCGTTTTGGAGATGGGAATGTAGTACATTCCACCAGAAAAGTGAAACTACCTGCCAACATAGGGCAAACAAAATGTCAAGTGGAAACTGAAGTAGTCAAAGCTGATATCCCACTGCTGCTGAGTAAAGCATCATTGAAAAGGGCAGGAACTATCTTGGACATGGAGAATGATAGAGCAGTGATGTTTAAGCAAAATATCCCTCTTGAATTCACCAGCTCAGGGCATTACTGTATAGATATCAGAGACACAGGAAAGAGACAAGCTGAAGATGAAACCCTGACAGCTCCAGAGAACAGTCCAAATGAAGATGAGGTCCTTAAAATCACAGAAAACATGTCCTCAAATGAGAAACGAAAGATTCTTGTGAAATTGCATAAACAGTTTGGTCATGCATCTGCAGAGAGACTACAACGACTCATTCACAGCTCAGGAAATAAGGACAAAGAATGTGACACTATTTTGCAACAAATAGTGCAGGACTGTGACATATGCCGGAGATACAACAAGACAAAGCCGAAGCCTGCTGTGGGTTTGCCTCTTGCTTCGGAGTACAATGAAACGGTGGCAGTGGACCTGCACGAGTTGGAACCAGGCATATGGTATCTCCATATCATCGACCAGTTCACACGTTTCAGCGCTGGAAACATTGTGAAAACCAAGAAGTCCTCTGAGATAGCAAACTCCTTTCTTCACACATGGATCAGTGTCCACGGCCCCCCACGGAGATTGTACAGTGATAATGGAGGAGAATTCAATAATGCAGAGTTCCGTGACATGGCAGAGAACTTTAATATTGAGACGAAAACAACAGCGGGATACAGTCCCTGGTCTAACGGACTTCTGGAGAGACACAATCAGACACTCACCGAGATTATCCAGAAGGTGAAGCGGGAAAATGGATGTGACTGGCAAACTGCCTTGAACTGGGCCCTCATGGCTAAGAACAGTATGCACAGCGTGCACGGCTACAGTTCACATCAACTGGTATTTGGTCAGAACCCTAACCTTCCCTCTGTACTAGTTGATAAACTACCTGCTCTAGAGGGTACCACTATAAGTGCTAGGGTAGGAGAACACATCTCAGCCTTACATGCTGCTAGAAAAGCATTCACTGAGGCAGAATGCTCAGAAAGGATAAGAAGAGCACTACGTAAACAGCTCAGATCCACAGATGAAAAATATGAGACAGGTGACAAGGTATACTACAAACGAGCTGACTGTACAGAGTGGAAGGGACCAGGGTTAGTTATTGGTCAGGATGGAGCCGTTGTATTTGTGAGACATGGTGGAATTCTTGTGAGAGTGCATCACTCTAGGCTGTCTAAGGTGAACACACAGGTTCAGAATGAGGAAAACACACAAAATGATACTGACAAAGAAACAGAAAATGAGAAGTACATAAACAATGCAACAGATAACTCAGACAGTGAAGAAAGTACAGATGGTGAACAGCACATCAGTGACAGGGAGGATAGTACAGGTGAGGTAGTGCATCCACCAGTGATGTCAGGTAATGTCTCGCAGGCAGAGATGGAGCATAGACCTAATGCTCGGGATTGCCCTGCCTCTTTCACAGATGTAAAGTTAAAAACAGGACAAACTGTGACATTTAGGAACAAAGGTGACAATGTTATACATAGAGCCAAAGTCTTGGGCAGAGCAGGCAAAGCTACAGGGAAGAATAAAACCTGGTATAACCTGCAACATATAGAGCCTGATTGTAGTGATGGGCTAAAACAGTCACTTGATATGTCAGAGGTTGATAGTCTCAACATTGAAACAGAAGACAGGGAAGCTGATGTACTCTTTACCAAAGACATTTCTTTCGATTCAGCTAAACAGGAAGAAATAAAGAATTGGCACAACAATAATGTTTTTGAGGTAGTTGAAGATGCTGGTCAAAAATGTGTTTCCACCAGATGGGTCTGTAGTCTCAAAGAAACTCCCAAGGGGATTGTGCCTAAAGCACGGCTTGTTGCCAGGGGTTTTGAAGAGCTGAATATTCAAGAATTACAGAAAGATTCTCCCACCTGTGCCTCAGATTCCCTCAGGCTTATGCTAACAGTAATATGTCAAAATCAGTGGGAAGTCCATTCCATGGACATCAAATCTGCATTCTTGCAAGGTATGGAGCTATCCAGGGATATTTACATCCGCCCCCCTCCAGAGGCAGGCTGTCAGAATGTTCTATGGAAACTAAAGAAATGTGTATATGGTCTTGCAGATGCATCACTGTATTGGTATAAAAAGGTGAAGGAAATCATGCTGAGCACTGGTGGTAAAGTGTCACAGGTGGACCCAGCAGTCTTTTACTGGTTAGATGACCAATGCAAGGTCACTGGTATACTTGCATGTCATGTAGATGACTTTCTATGGGCAGGTTCACCAAGTTTTTCAACTAATGTGCTTCCTCAACTCAAGTCAGCGTTCCATGTCGGGCGTGAGGAACATGAAAGGTTCTGCTATGTAGGAATGGATTTTGTAACTGTTAATGGTGAGGTTTTGGTACATCAACAAAGTTACATTGAAAACCTACAGCATATCCCTATGCAAGCAGCACGTGCTACACAGAGAAATGACCCCCTCAATGAAACTGAAAGAGAGCAGTTAAGGTCAAAAATAGGACAGATCCTTTGGGTTGCTAAACAGACGAGACCTGATGTTATGTTTGATGCATGTTGTCTAGCTTCTAATGTAAAGAATGCAACAGTACAGTCTATTCATGAAGCTAATAAGGTCGTCCGTAAGCTACAATCTGAAAAGGTCACACTCAGGTTTCAACATTTGGGAAACAATAATGCTCTGAACTTGGTTGTTTTCAGTGACGCTTCATTTGGAAACCTTCCGGACGGAGGTACACAGGGAGGTACTTTGATAACTCTGATGGGAGAAAGAGGAAAGTTTTCCCCCCTCTGTTGGCAGTCCAAGAAAATCAGACGTGTGGTCCGGAGCACCCTTGCTGGGGAGACTCTTGCTATGTCGGACGGCATAGACAATGCCATTTTTCTGGCCACTCTCTTTTCTGAGCTCACTACTGGAAATGCTGGACTGAATGCTCTCCCTGTGGTCTGTGTGACTGATAACCACTCCCTCTACGATGCTCTTAAATCCACAAAACAGGTCACAGAGAAGAGACTCAGGTTGGAAATAAGCAGCATTAAGGAGCTCATACAAAACAAGAGAATCAAGGAGGTGATTTGGTCCAACACAAAAACTCAACTCGCTGACTGTCGAACTAAAAAGGGAGCATCAGCTCTTGTGCTTCTCAAAGCACTCAGTGAAGGACTTTGGGATCTTGGGTAAAGTGTTTGTTGGTGTAGAAGTTTGAGAGATTTTTTGTGAAACATTTAAAGCACTTTGTTGTTGAGTGTTCCTTTGAGGTTCCCTAACTCATTCTAAATACTAGGAAATGTAAACATCTAATCATTTTGTTTACGGGCACATGCCTACGTTTTGTACCTCTATGTTAAAGGGTATTTTTTTTTATTTAAAAAAAAAGATAGCGAGATTGTTAACATGTATTTTGTCTATGCACTTATACATTGTCATTTACGGTATTTGGGTTGCCTGCTCCCCACCTGTGAAACGCATGCGTGGAGGTTGGAGGGTAGAACATTTATTGTAAATCAGCAAGTGGCTGTCGGGTTGTGTTATGGAGACATAGCATTCAATAAAAACGGATAAAAGATAAACGTTGTGTTTATTCGAGTAACAGGTACTTTCTGGGGGCAGGAGTGTGCTGGGGCAGAAGGGACATTTGGGGGGAGGGGGCATTTTTGGACATGTGATTTTTGGGGGCGGGCTGTGTGGGGCAGAGGGGATGTTTTGGGGGCGGGACTGTGTGGGGCAGAGGGGATGTTTTGGGGGCGGGACTGTGCTGCTGTCACTCACCTCCCCTGTCCCGCTCTCACTCTCCCTCCTGCTTTCCTCCAGGGCTTTCTGCAGCAGGGACTCGTCTCCTTGGCGACTGCGCTGCTCCTAAGCACAGAGACGGACGGACAGCGGAGGCAGAGTGAGAGGGGGTGCACACACACACACACGCGCACGCGCACGCGCACACACACACACACACACACACACACACACACACACACACACACACAGCCAGCATCAGATAAGGAAGGAAGGAGGAAATAATGAGTTTCTGTCAGAGGAAAGAATGCGTGTCCAGATCAGACAGACAGCTGCAGGAAAGGAGAGAGGAGGAGAGACACTGAGGAGGAAGCATTTTAAAACAGAAAACAGGTTGGATGGGTGTGTGCGTTTCTGTTTATGCATGTGCGTGTGTGCACGTTTCAAAGGAGAGCCGAAGAGAAAGATAAGATAAAAAGATGAGGGGAAAAAAGGAGGATAGAAAGAAGAAGGGAACACGACAGAAAAAGGAAGAGTTGGAGCCATTAAGCTTTGAAAAGAGCTGCAGCAAAGAAAAGAGTTAGCCGCAGGATGTAGCAGGAGAGGGCCACGCAGACAGTCGCCCCGCTCTTTACGGGGCCTGGTTTGGCCCCTGAGGAGGGCCCTGAGGAGGCCCTGGGGAGGCCCTGTGGAAGCGGTACCTGCTCATGCTCCTCTTTGCTCAGGTTCAAGGCTATCTGGAGCTGCATGTCCTCATCCATCTCCACGGCAACGGGAGGGGGTGGGGCTGGGGCAGGCTACAAAGGAGGCAGAGATTGTGGGGGTTGTTGGCGTAATAAAAAGGTGGGAGGAGTTAAGAGGAGTTAGAATCCTGGCTGACCAAGCACCCCCACCTCAGCCAATCAAAAGAGTCCTGCCGCAGTGGCCCCTCCCCTCCCAGTTAGAGGGTCTATTTTGTTACCAGCACAGAGGCAGAGATGAGAGAAGCCGCGGAGAGCCCACACGAGCGCTGCTCCTGGAGAAATGCAGACTGAACTCTACTGGTTAGTTTGGTGGGGGGTGGGGCAGGGGGCAGGGGTGCTGTTATTGGTCAGCGACAGGGGAGAATCGCATCGGATTGATGAGAGGAACAGTCCCAATGGCCATGCTGTTGGTGGTGCTACTTGGATGAGAGACAGAGAGGGAAGGAGAGAGAGAGAAAGAGAGAGGGATGCCGTGTTATTGGGCTAGAGGGAAAAAAGGGTTGATATTAGTTAGCGCAGACCGAGAGGCCACAGAGACGCCTCGTCGTTCCCCAGCACGGCGATACCTGCTGCAGTTGGTCCTTGCTCAGGCAGAGGGCGATCTCGAGCTGGGTCTGCTCGTCCATTTCCACGCGAGGGGGAGGCTAGGAGGGGTGGAGGAAATGGGGGGTGGGTCAGAAAGCAACCAATCAGAAGATAGTGTTGAGGGGAGGGGGGTGGGTAACGCAAATACAGGTAAAATAACACAGTCAATCCTGGCCCGGTGAGAGAAACAGGGATTACACAATGCAGGATTAAAAGGTTTCAGGTGCAGTACTTTAACTCTAACTTTAAAAAGTTAATTTTGCAACAGTGAAAATCTTGTTAAATTGTTCATCACCCTTCTCACACCACGTCAACATCCCAGCAGTTTTGTTCATTCATTCATTATGTGATATTAACTGACGCCACAGCATGTCATTTCGTGAGCTCTACAGCAGCTTAACTCCTGGAGCTGAGATCTAGCTCACACCCAATGGGGAACTTGATTGAACAGAGCCTTTAAAATGCAAACAGATTAAGGGTGGATGAGACGCAAATGCGCGCACGCGCGCACGCACGCACCTTCCGCTCACGCCGGTCCCACCATCGCCCTCAAAGACCAATCTAGAAAATCTACATCTATGCATTTAAATCGCTCATTAATGCCAGCTTGTCCAGTCAAAGCCTTAAACCAGCGGTGTCAAACTCATTCCATCGAGGGCCGAGTGTATGCAAGTTTTTTGTTTTAACCATGCACTACACCAGCTGATTCCACTAATTAGTGCACCTCCTTGGTTGAAGAGCTGAGCTAATTAGTGAAATCAGCTGGTGTAGGGCACAGTTGGAACAAAAACCTGCGTACACTCGGCCCTCGGTGGAATGAGTTTGACATCCCTGCCTTAAACTGTCAATCTCTTAGCCCCAGCCCCACCCCCAATGATGTAATGGGGTAACAGAGGTCAGACAGGAAATGAGGGAAAGGAAAGTGTACTTTTGAATGCATATGTTTGTTTCTATTAGTGTGCAGTGTGTGTGTGTGTGTTCCTGTGTGCATCTATGTGCATGTGAGTATGTGTGTGTGTGTGTGTGTGTACATGTATGTGTGTACGTACGTGTGTGTGTTCCTGTGTGCATCTATGTGCATGTGAGTATGTGTGTCTGTGTGTGTGTATGTGTGTGTGTGTATGTGTGTGTGCGTGTGTATATGTGTGTGTATGTGTATGTGTGTATGTGTGTGTGTGTGTGTGTGTGTGTGCGTGCGTACACGTTCCCTTTATTCGACCCACGCTGCAGCAGGCCCTGTGTGTACAGTGATAGTGCCGTTTCTGGGTTAGCGCAGGGGGGGGGGGGTGGTGCTGAAATCCATTAACACACAGAGTGTTATGAGAGGCCCCACAGCAGAGACATGGCTCCTCCCAGTTCAGCACAAAAGGTCTGATCGTTTGGGACCGTCCCCACTGCACTGTAACTGTGCTGAGTTTGATTATGTAAAAAGAAGCCCACACTGCCCCTAGTGGCCAGGGGGGTTCAGAGGTGAGGGATTCTCGGTTGCAGACAGATTTCTCTGGAGATTAACAATTGCATTACATTATATTTAGCAGACAATGTTATCCAGACTGACTAACACTACTTACATACTACATCTTTCTTCGTTTTGTTTGTTGTCTTTGTTGATATTTTTTTCATACAATACATTTATACAGCTGGATTATTCCTGAAGTAATTCAGGTTAAGTGCCTTGCTCAAGGGTGCAACAGCAGTGCAGTGCTGGGAATGGAACAGACAACTACTGAGTTACAAGCCCAGGTCCCTAACCATTATACTACACGTGTGTGGCACTGACTTTCTCTGGATGCATTTTCTCTTCTCTTCCTCCCTCCCACTTTCTCTCTTGCTCCCTTGCTCCCTCGCTCTCTCGCTCTCTCGCTCTCCCTGCCTGTTTGTGACCTCACTCACACATGTCCTTGGTTACCTCCTGACACGGGAGGCCACTGCTGTCCATATCAAGGCCAGTTGACTGCACAGATACACGAACGGGGAAGGTGAGGGGGGGGGGGGGGGGGCAGAGCAATCGATTACTTTAAACCGTCGAGCTGCATCAGCGCACGCTGGTACTCAGGGATTGATCGCATTTTCCTGGCATCATTGCTGTGTGTGTCTGCGTGCGTGTGCATGTTTATATATGTGTGTGTGTGTGTGTGTGTGTGTGTGTGTGTGTGTGCGCGCAGGGGGGGCTGAGGAGAGGGCCGGATTTTAACTGAGGGAGACAATGCTCCACTTTCGTGATGATAAGAGGAGTGTGAGAGGGATGGATAGAGCTTGTGGAGAGAGATGGAGAAAGTGTGTGGAGAGGTGGAGAGAGATGGAGAAAGTGTGTGGAGAGGTGCAGAGAGATGGAGAGCATGTGGAGAGGTGGAGAGATGGAGAGCATATGGAGAGGTAGAGAGAGATGTAATGCATGTGGAGAGGTGGAGAGAGATGGAAAGAGCGTATGAAGAGTTGGAGAAAGATGGAGAGCATGTGTATCACGCTAACTGGTCACAAGTCCAGCGGCCAATCAGAGGAGGGCAGTTCACTGAACAATACAGTCAGACCAGCCAATCACAATGCATCCTGACAGCACAGGCCACGATCAAAAAAGTTTTTCCACAAAGAAACATGGACAATGGTCATTGTGAAGTGACCTATTAGGTTAGCTCTTTGCGAGCATGCAAACAGAGGATGGTAAAGACTAGCGCTGTCAGATAATGTGTACGCAGAAATTACCTTTGTATGTGTACCCTGAATGTGTTTCTGTGTGTGTGTATGACAGCGTGTGTGTATGTGAGTGAGTGTGTGTGTTTGCGTGTATGTGTAAGAGTGTGTGTGTGTGTGCATGTATGTATGTGCGGTAGTGCGTTTGTGTGTGAGTATATTATGTGAGTGTGAGTATGTGTGAAAGTGTGTGTGAGTGTGTGAGAGAGCATGTATGTGTGTGAGAGCATGTATGTGTGAGAGAGCATGTATCTGTGTGCGTGTGTGACAGAGCGTGTGTGTGTGTGTGACAGAGCGTGTGTGTGTGTGACAGAGCGTGTGTGCGTGTGTGACAGAGCGCGTGTGCGTGTGTGACAGAGCGCGCGTGCGTGTGTGACAGAGCGCGCGTGCGTGTGTGACAGAGCGCGCGTGCGTGTGTGACAGAGCGCGCGTGCGTGTGTGACAGAGCGCGCGTGCGTGTGTGACAGAGCGCGCGTGCGTGTGTGACAGAGCGCGCGTGCGTGTGTGACAGAGCGCGCGTGCGTGTGTGACAGAGCGCGCGTGTGTGTGACAGAGCGCGCGTGTGTGTGTGACAGAGCGCGTGTGTGTGTGACAGAGCGCGCGTGTGTGTGTGACAGAGCGCGCGTGTGTGTGTGTGACAGAGCGCGCGTGTGTGTGTGACAGAGCGCGCGTGTGTGTGACAGAGCGCGCGTGTGTGTGTGTGACAGAGCGCGCGTGTGTGTGACAGAGCGCGTGTGTGTGTGACAGAGCGCGTGTGTGTGTGTGTGACAGAGCGTGTGTGTGTGTGTGTGTGACAGAGCGTGTGTGTGTGAGAAAGCGTGTGTGAGAGAGCATGTATCTGAGAGAGAGTGTGTGTGTGTGTGTGTGTGTGTGTGTGTGTGTGTGTGTGTGTGTGTGTGTGTGTGTGTGTGTGTGTGTGTATGTGTGCGTGTGAGAGAGTTTGTGTGTGAGAGAGAGCATGTGTGTGTATGTGCGTTTTACCTTCTCACTCTCCTCACGGCTCATGGCCAGCGCCAGCTGCAACTGCAGCTCCTCCTCTCCACTGGTCTGGGGCCGAGCCTGCTCCAGATCCGACGGGAGACGAGGAGAGGAAGAGGAGGCTGAGAACGGAGGAGGGAAAGAGAGAGGAGGAGGGAAATAGAGAGGGGGAGGGAAAGAGAGGGGGGAGGGAAAGAGAGGGGGGGAGGGAAAGAGAGGGGGGGAGGGAAAGAGAGGGGGGAGGGAAAGAGAGGGAGGGAAAAGGAGAGAGAAAGAGAGAGAGGGAAAAGGAGAGAGAGAGAGAGAATATTAATGGCATGCTCGATACAGTATTATTTCTCATGGTGTATCCGTTCGATAGGCTGGCAGTGATAAGCGCTGTATATTTATGAGTGGGCCGGGGCTGAACACGTATGATGATGAATCACGCCGTAACTCCGCTCTGCGCTCTTCTGCGCTGCCAAGGCACATTTGTTTTTCTTTGTCGGTTGGCGTCTGACCCCCAGAACAATGGCGTGTCTGTCTGGGGGAGTCGGAGGAGGGTGTGTGGAGGCATTCCCTGGGCCTGCTCCAGATCTGCCGGGATATGGGCCGGCGTGGGGTGTGAGTTTTGGCACTGTACCAGTCTGGACACCAGGCTGTCGCTCAAGAACAGAGACCAGATCACTTCCAGTGCCGTGCCCCTCAATACCCCCCGGAGCTGGGGAGAAACGCAGGCCGCCCAGGGGCTATTCACCGTGGCGCAATATATTATACCAACAGCTCTGAAAATGCTGCTGACTACTATACCACCAACCCTGTTCCCTACCACACCACTGATTCAACACCCAACCCAACATGCTCGACCATCAACTATACACTGTTCCCTACCACACCACTGATTCAACACCCAACCTAACATGCTATACCACCAACTATACACTGTTCCCTACCACACCACTGATTCAACACCCAACCCAACATGCTATACCACCAACTATACACTGTTCCCTACCACACCACTGATTCAACACCCAACCCAACATGCTATACCACCAACTATACACTGTTCCCTACCACACCACTGATTCAACACCCAACCTAACATGCTCTACCACCAACTATACACTGTTCCCTACCACACCACTGATTCAACACCCAACCCAACATGCTCTACCATCAACTATACACACTGTCGAGCATTTTATAACACCAGCTCTATATACACTGTCTACTATGCCATACGAGCACTTTACCCACCCCTATACCTCCAATTCTACATAGTCTACTATACTATACTATCAAGGCATCAACTGCACACATGCTGTGCTCTATACTATACAACCAACGCTACACACTCTTCAGTGTGAACACGCCCCCCCAAGTCTAACTGTTTTCCTGTGGTAAAGTCACCAATATGCCAGCAATTTTACACATATTCCCCCATGCTAGATCTGCTAAATCTAGACACTACTCTGTAAACACTTAAAGCTGAACCCTCCCCTTCAGAGACACTGTGACCCCTCGGTGACCCCTCCCCCTCACAGTTAAATCTATGTGCATCATAGAGAGGCAGCAGTGCTCTGGCCCAGATCAAGGTCAGCTCAAACAGGGTCAAACGGCTCTTTAATACAGCATCCGTAAATACAAATAAACACAGAATTTAAGCCATTCACCCCCCCACAGATCACTCAATTGTCACTCAAGTCACAACTGTGCCACCCACACCTGCAAATGGAGCAGCCTCTGACGCACTCATTAAAAAGGTTAGGGACTATTTTATACCCCACAGGCCACACATTACTGTGGGAGAGAATTAGTCCGTCCATCCATCCATTTTGTAAACTGCTTACTCCTAGTCAGGGTGGTGTGGGGGCTGGAGCCTATCCCAGCATGCATTGGGTGAAAGGCATGAATACACCCTGGAAAGGTCACCAATCCATCACGGGGCCCACACACACATTCACTCACACATTCTTACCCCAAGGACAATTTACGCTCTCCAATTAACCTTGCATGTCTTTGGACTGTGGGAGGAAACCCACGCGGACGCGTGCAGAACAGAAACGCTCCACACAGTAAGGCCCTCGTAAGGATTAGTGAGGTGACCACACTACTCACTACAACAGTGAGCAGCTGGAGAGGACTAGTGCCAACCATTAACTGGGGCTCACTTGTCGCAAATGGGGGGCACTCATCACACGCATGGTCACTATCACTCATCACAAACCTCGCCGAGGTAATTTATTCATCACAAACATAGCCGATCAACACAAATACGCCACCTGTGGCTAATCAAATCAAATGGCAGTGTAGAAAATATGGCACTGGGACGACGGTTTACTTCCATCGCACACCACAGACCCACTTGACCACAGGGTTATACTACATTGAATGGCTTTTATTCCGCTGCCAATAGCAGGGATGTCATTCAGAATGTGCAGGCATGCACTTGAGCTAGTGTGTACCCCTTATGATCTCATCTTTTAAGCTTTCCTTTTTACTTCTAATCATTGCATTTATCATAATTTTATAGTACCATTATTACTTTTCTTTTATTGTCTTTTATGAGTAGCTTTTTATTCTTATTTTACCTTATCCGTTTTATTCCATATTCTTTGTCCCTCACATTTTCCTTATATTTTAACCTTCTTTGATCACTTTTACTTTAATAACACTGTAGGTCCGATTGTTCCATTTATTTTTATCTTATGTTGAGTGAAGCCCTTTGTGTTGCATCCTATGTACAAAAAGTGCTATGCAAATAAAGTTATTATTGCTATTATTATTATTATTACTATAATTAACATTATTATTAACCCCTTTTCTAATTTTCTAAGATACTGCCATGTCTGTCAGTTTTTAAACTAATCATTTACCTCCACTCTGCAGTTCACTTTTCAAAGCCTTCAAACCATGGCTGTCACCAAGGAGCTCTCCAGGAGCAGCATCTCGTTCACCTGGCTGTTCAGGCAATGTGGTGGGCCCCTAAAAACCACCCTGTGACTCAAAGGACCCCCGCCTTGGTAAAATGGTTCATGTTTTACACCTTCATCCCACACACGACAGGCTTCAGCAGAGTAGCCATTTAACACACTCACACTTACTGTACATAGAAGCGTGTACAAATCAAGATAACACTCAGTATACCATGATTCTACAATATATTAAGAAGTACCCTTTTGGTACAATATGGTACAAAAATGGGTTATAATCTTCCAATATTAGCACCATCTGTAGTACACACTCTCCGTTTCACTCTTCCACCAATTCTACACATTGTCCAAATTTGGTAACCCTTATAGTAGGTACAGTCTTTGAAGACACACAGGCCTGCAGATGTTTAGGGTTTAGGGAAAATGATACATATCCTGAGAACATCAGTGTTTCTATAGCCCACTAAATTGCTGGAATGAAACAAAAGGCAGCCATGCCTTTGAGCGGAGGCCCTGTGTGATGTCACAATTGGCCTGATGTCATCATGAGTCTTACAGGAAGTGGATGTGGGTGAGGTTCTCAATATAAGAGCGCAGAATACCGTAACCGTCAACGTTCTTATCCAATCACGTGTTCTATTGGGAGTCAGGCCAAGCTGATGGGAAACTGGCACAGAGGGAATCTTACTACAGGGAATTAAGTATATTTACGTATTCATTTGGACATTACCGAGAATTAAAGCGGAAGACTAACTGTAGATAAAGGGGTATTTAGCTAAACAGTAAAAGCCAGATAGAAACCTAGCTTAATTAGTCATCTGTCCAACAGCATTATATCATTCAGTGTTAGGCCTATAAACAGTAAACGCAAGCCTTTATCTGTGAATTAGCCCCCCCTACTGCATAAGGCTTCCACCCAAGTACTAGGGATTGTGGTACAGCATGCTGTAATATGAAATATAAAATCCTGATATTTTAATAACTTTTCTTAATGAGAAAGAGGAGTTTTATGTCCTTGGCTGCCTGATGTACTTTTGCATATCACGTCTGATCAAGTCCGGGCTGGCATTACATCACACATGGTATGAGAGTGTCTTCTGGTGTCCCTGTGTCCTGAAGAGAGGAACTAAAGAGATTAAATGTCATGGTGTCCGGGGGATGGGTTTACGCGTGACACCTTCAGCCTGGGCGCAGACATCCAGGGCAGTGAGGGCACATCTAATTTACCACCAAGCATGAGCTTAGCCGTCCATTTCCAATATGGTTAGTGACTCCGCCTGCCTTTGCCATTAAAAGATTCCACACCGAGAGAATGAACGAGTGTGTGTGTGTGTGTGTGTGTAAGAGATTCTGTACATGTCAAAGACTTGTAACACCAAATCGATCTGTGTCCTTCACGGCCCGTTTCAACAGACGAACAACGCACTATCAAGATGGCGGCGCGCGCGCAACGCGAGCCCCTGTGTCTCTCCAGTTTTTGCAAATTAGCGGTTATTTACCTACTCGTTTTAAGTCTGTTCACTCAAAACAGTCTTGCCAACACATCTTACACCCGACAAAAACTTTTGGACATTGGAGGACAATGTTCAGTCAACTTTAACGGCGATCTCACGCCACACGCTGATACAATTGTGACTGCAGCATATATCCCTCCGGATGCTAATGCTAAGCTAGCCATGAAAAGTATCAATCACAATTCTGTGGTATCAATACAAATCTAAGTAATGTCCCACTAATATTGCTTTGAATGCATCCCGCCGTTTTCTTTGCTTACTATTTGTCTTTTCCTTTAGCACTTTGAGCACGGCAATGCTGATAGCCATGCTGTTCACCTCATTTTCCTACATTTTAGAGCTCATCATAATGCAGAACGACCAGGCTTACACATTGGAATGTGCCATTGTGACTAAAGGATGCTTAACAACTTGATGCCGAGTATTAAAATAGTCACATTATGTTACAACCAATGACGGTCAGAGTTTTTCCAAATCTGTGCAATTTCCCAGCTTAAACCAGTCTTATGTCTATTCTGCAGGTTCAAAGACCAAGCCACAGGCTAACCCAAAAATCACAATGATGATTTTCGTTAGCACACATTGATTGTAAGACGTGGATCTTGGCCTCAATGCCATGTAAATACTACGTAATACTTGTAATACTATACATAGGGCACGCACCCCTTCCAACCCCAGGAGAAAACTCAGCTAAAGGAGTATGGTCAGGAAGAGGAGGAGTAGGTACTCACAGTCGAAAGAGGAGGGGGACCCGCGGGAGCGGCTGAACTCCTCCCCGTACAGGGCGGCCATGCTGGGCTGGCTGGTGCGGCGGCCAGGATAGGGCGGCGGCATGGTGCCGGAACCTGAGCCCATCCCGGTGGCCAGCCCCGCCATGCGCTCCTTGGTCTTCAGCGCCTGGGCGCGCTCCTGCTTCAGCCGCTCCTCGTCCCTCATCAGCGCCACCAGCTGCTTGGCCTTCTCCCGCACGTTCACGCCCTGGTCCTTCCCATCGCGGTCCACGAACTGGAAGTCCCTCAGCGTCTGGATGGTGAAAACGTTCTCCCGGCACTGCTGGGCCACGCGCTCCGAGCCCGTCTTGATCAGGTAGTCCAGCAGGGTCAGGGCCTTGTAGACATGCCGCCAGTTCTTGCCGTGGTCGTTGAGGCGCTTCCAGATCATGCCCATGACCTCGGTGAAGGCCACCACGTTGAAGGTCAGGTCGGCGATCTCCGACATCAGCGAGCTGGAGGGGCCCCAGGGGTCGTTGGACGTGGCCTCGCGCACCTTTATCTCCGCCTCCGAGTAGTTGTGCACGATGTTCTTCACCTGCCGGCGCAGGGCCGAGGTCGTCATGGCGACGGCGGGGGCGGACAGGGGCGGGGTCGGATGAAGGGGGCGGAGTCACACCCGCACAGGGGGAGGTGGGGTGGGGGGGGGGGGGGGGAAGCAGCAGGGGTCCTGCCCTGCGTGTGCCACGGCTCTCCAGCAGAGGGGGGAAGGGGGCGACGTTGCGAAGGCTGGGTGACGGAGGGGGGGTCCAGTGGTTCAGGGTCCCGGTGGAGAGGACTCAGAGCTGCCAGTGAACACAAGAGGAAGAGCCGGCAGTCCTGCACATATACTGAGATAGAGAGAGAGAGGAAGAGAGAGAGGGAGGTAGAGAGAGAAAGGAGGGAGAGAGAATGGTTAGACTTTGCCTAATTCCAAATCGACCTCCTCATTTAAAAACAGGAGCTGAGCAGCCAACTCACAAATGAACCTGGCAAACACTCCCCCTTTTCTCCATCCGCCTCACCCATGACATCACTCTCGAAATCAAACTAAATGCGTTTCGACCACCCGCCTTCGTTCCGCCACCCCACTAACTACACCGACCCCCCCCCCAATCTCTAAATACACGGCCATGAAGAGCATTCACCCATAAACTACCACAGCAGCTGGGTGGCCCTGTCACAGCAAACCCAAAATCCAGCAGCCCTCTCCAAAAAACAAGAAGAAAAAAAAAGGAAATGGGTCAAATTAATACCCTCATTTCCTGGCCTGGCAGACGGCTTTATCCGAGGCGACTTAAAAAGCTCCCGATTTTACACCTTACACCTTTGTGATAGATTTGCGTGGCTGTGATTATACACTGCTCAAAAAAATTAAGAGAACACTTAACCATCACAGTATAACACCAAGTCAATTCAACCAAACCGGTCATTCTGGATGATGTTGCAGGCAGCATAACATTCGCCACGGCGTCTCCAGACTCTTTCACGTCTGTCACACGTGTTCAGTGTGAACCTGCTCTCATCTGTGAAGAGAACGGGCACCAATGGCGAACCTGCCAATTCTGGTGTTCTCTGGCAAATGCCAATCAAGCTGCACGGTGCTGGGCTGTGAGCACAGGTCCCACGACAAGACGCCGGGCCCTCATGCCACCCTCATGGAGTCTGTTTCTGACAGTTTGGTCAGAAACATGCACACGAGTAGCCCGCTGAAGGTAATTTTGTAGGGCTCTGGCAGTGCTCCTCCTGTTCCTCCTCACACAAAGGAGCAGATATCGGTTCTGCCGCTGGGTTGTTGCCCTTCTACAGCCCTGTCCAGCTCTCCTCATGTAATGGCCCGTCTCCCAGTATCTCCTCCACGCTCTTGGGACTGTGCTGAGAGACACAGCAAACCTTCTTGCGACGGCACGTATGGATGTGCCATCCTGGAGGAGCTGGACTACCTGTGCAACCTGAATGGGCTGCAGGTACCGCCTCATGCTACCAGTAGTGACAAGGGCACTAGCAAAATGCAAAATGAGAGAAAAATCAGTTAGGAAGGATAAGGAGAGAGAAATTGTCTGTGGCCACCACCTGCAAAACCATTTACTTTTTGCGGGTTGTCTTGCTGTTGTCTCTCCTGTCCACCTGTTGTCACTTTCATTTGCACCAAAGCAGGTGAAATTGATTCACAATCGTTTATGCTTCCTAACTGGACAGATCGATATCCCAGAAGTTGAATTGACTTGGTGTTATACTGTGTTGATGAAGTGTTCCCTTCATTTCTTTGAGCAGTGTATGTGAGGTGGCTCTCTCAAGCGCAGGTTAACCCTTACGGGTTACCTCCAGTAACCCCCCACCCCTCCCCATTTGGGTTTCTTTCCATGCCGACTCTTTGGAACAGGTTTAGCAGGTCTAACACCCCTTACAGCTTGTCTCAATGGCTGCTTCAACATGGGATCCCGTTCCTCCAACATGGAATCATAACAGCTTCTACCACAGATAAATATTCAAGCCTAAACTCCAATCCTGCCTTGTGGAACACCGCTAAGCGTGCACAGATTTCAGCTGGCAGGCAAACGGGGTACTGAACGAAACAAATGTTCCAAATCAATACTGGAGGCTGCGGTTACAACGGGCGCGAATAGAAATATGATTAGGCATTCCAAATTGGGGATACGGCATAAAGAATGAAGTCAAAAGAAGAAAAGGGACAGCAAACTTTCCTCAACAGTCATCAATTCAAGTTTATTCTGGCACCTTTTTCATAAAGGGATGCACAGCCGAAGTACGAGGAGCCATTAAGCTGGAACGACATCACCGGCAGGCAAAGATGAATACAGGTGTGTGTGGAGCATCTATGGCGTTGAGAGACCCAAGAACAGACAACTCCTATCACAGCCTGGGAAGAGCTAAAGGCAGTTTAGGGGGGAGGACTTGCTAAAGGAGTTTGGGGACCTGCTAAAGGAGTTTGGGGACCTGCTAAAGGAGTTTGGGGACCTGCTAAAGGAGTTTGGGGACTTGCTAAAGGAGTTTGGGGACTTGCTAAAGGAGTTTGGGGACATGCTAAAGAAGTGTGGGGACATGCTAAAGGAGTTTGGGGACCTGCTAAAGGAGATTAGGGGCTGCCTAAAGAAGTTTACCCGACCCTTCTTTCTGATTTCAAACACAGTACTGACAGTTTCAAACCCTGCTAGCACGTAGCCCAAGCCTCTTAAGGAATAGAGGTCACCTTTGTCATCAACAATAATCAAAATCTTCATTTAACATGACCACCTTCACAAGTGCACACAGGATTTATGCTCTAATGCAAGTTGGCTGGCTAAAGGGTGTTAGTTTAACAACTTATATGATTCAATTTGAGTTGGTAAAAGGGTTTTTACAAACTTAAGTATAACTCCAGTGTCAACTGAAAAGTAGTTTTCTTTTAAATGATTAAGACTGTAATGTGGCGTATTTAGTTTACATGTTTTGGAATCGAATGATCTCTTCTGTGAAGACAGAATGGCCATGGCCACCATCATAAGCTTGCCAGCAAGATCTGCATTCCTTTTTTGAAAACCATGTAAATGTGGGTTCAGTCATGCATATGAATCATGATTAAAATATATTTTTGTTATCAACAAATAGTAAACTCATAAAAGTGCCTGTGAAAAATGTGGATGTCAAAATGTAACTGACAGCCATTTTCTAAACTTTCATTTCTGTCCCAACGCCACAAGTTCAAACGGTAATATAAAGGGACAGAAAACTGTTGCTTCGACTGCCATTTAAAAAAAGAAAATAAAACAGTGTTCTTGAACAAGTTAATTGTGGTACTTTTTCAAAAGAGGGACACACAGCCAAGTCACAGACATCTGTTAACCTGTGATGACATCACCGGCAGGCGAAGTTGAATACAGGTGTGTGGGCCCGAATCTGGGATATCTATGGCGCTAGGAGACTGAGGCACTGAGAGCTAGAGCTAGCCCGCGCAGCAGAGCCTGCTACTCTGTGTCTGAGATTGCCATGGCAACACCGTCCCCAGGGGAACAGTGAGAGGGAAAGTGTAACAAGCAGTCTATATTATACTGGAGTAACCCGTTTCACACACAAACTAACACACACAGGGCCACACACACGCACAAACACAAACTAACACACACACACACAGGGCCACACACACACACACACACACACACACACATGCTCTAACACACACACAGGGCCACACACACGCACACATAAGCTCTAACACACACACACACACACACACACACACACACGCTCTAACATACACACAAGCTCTAACACACACACAGGGCCACACACACACACGTACACACACACAAGCTCTAACACACACACACAGAGCCACACATACGCACACACACAAGCTCTAACACACACACACAGAGCCACACATGCACACACACAGAGCCACACATGCACACACACAGGGCCACGCACACACACACAAACTCTAACACATACACACACACACACAGCCACACACACACACACCGCCATCGCCCACGCAGTCCTGACCGCCATCGCCCGCGCAGTCCTGACCGCCATCGCAGTCCTGACCGCCATCGCCCGCGCAGTCCTGACCGCCATCGCCCGCGCAGTCCTGACCGCCATCGCCCGCGCAGTCCTGAGCGCCATCAGTCCTATTAGAAATCTAATTTATTCATCATCACATGTATTTGTTAAAGAAATAGAAAACAAACAGGAAAGAAGGAAAAAGAACAAAAAAAAAGAAAAGAAAAAAAGTGTCTATTCTGGGGGCGTGGTTGAGAAAAGATCGATGGGATGATAAAATCCCCTCCCCCCAAATCCCCACAGGATGCCTCCTAAAGCAGGCAGGATGGGGAAAAAAGGGAAAAACTTGACCCAGAGTGGCATTACCATAGGTGCACTTAACAACATTACTGGCAGTGAGTCCCTTTTTTAAAAAAACAAGCAAGAGACTTCCGAAATCACCCCTCCCCCCCACCCCTACCCTTCTGGCAGGTGAACATTTCTCAAAGGTGTGTTAACACAGAGGACGCTCAGTGCTGACGTCAAGAGATAACCCCAGGGAACAAAGTCAGCGAGAGCCACAGCTCTGCGGGCACAGAAAAGGGACGCCCGTATCAGGCCAGAGGGGGCCCAGTTCCGCTAACCTGGCCCTGGCTGCCCTCGAGGGCTCATGAACTGCCTCAAAAGCGGAGCTGCAATGAGCCTTTCAGTCGCCGACTCTTCACGGAAGAACAAAGAATCCAAATCCGCGCACGACTGACAGCAGTACAGTAACAGTCAACCCCATTGTACATTGTTCATTGTTCAATCTCAACACCTGGAAGTAAACAAATAATAATTTGAGGCAGACCCCTTCAAAAGCTTGAGTGAACTTGAAAAGGCACCTCAAGACCAGGACCAAGGTCGAGTAGCCTTCATCCCGCTAGGTGCAAAAGAGCCAGTGCACCGAAGGCCCTTATCAAGGTGAGACAAGTCCCCACACAGTCCTGCTCTGACCTTAGCTTGCAGCTTTTGCCTTCCAGTGAAAAAAAAAATTTAACTCCTGTGATTCAATCCATGGGAGGTAACGTTACATTATTAATTTTCCCTTACAGGCAAGTTTAGCCTGCGAGACAGACTACATGCCGCTCGCATTTGATATTTAAGCCGGTTATGCAACCCTCTCTGAGTTTTTACTGGGTCTGCTCAGAAACACTAACTGCCAGCAGGACGTGAAATAACAGGAGGGAAAGAAGTGGAAAGTTCTGCCGCTCCGCTAGTCACAGGGGTCAAGGGTTAAATGGGCTTGATCTGAAAACTGTGGAAAAACTAAAGCGGGCAGAATTCTGGACGGCCCTAGACCACATTATAAAAGGGGGCCTCTGTTGAGGGGCAGTTTTATCAGGCTCTGAACCAGTCGCTGCTGGAAATTAAGACATTTAAGGTAATGGTTGGTGTGGGACCCACAGAGGAACAGAGGTGGAGGGCCAATCCCATCATTTTTAAAATGTTCCCCCAAAGGGCAGATTCCAGACCTAGAAAAGGGGAATTCACTGCAGCTACTTTGGTTTTTTTCATCCTTAACTTCCATGAAATGGTAATTACACCTCAATGCCACAAGATATTGTTCACTGATTTCAGTGACCAAAGGACTTGGTTTGACGCATGACGTGACTACATTTCACCACAGAAACGTAACCCAAATCCAGGGGATATTGCCTCTTTATGCATAAAATGCTGAGTAATCCTCTCAGGGTTTTTCAGTGCTATTAAACATAACGTATAAATAACCTTGGGTGCCAATTTGTATTGCTTTAACAGCAATAACAACATAATCCATCAAACCAAATTACCTAATCTGGTCACTTTTACACTCTACGGTCGATAAAATTTTAAAACCTACGGACCGAGGGGTAGTTCTTTTCACTCAAGGGCACAGCAAAGCTACTTCTCCCTCTCTCACTCTCCCTCCCACCCCATCCCTCCCCATCAGTGCATATCACCAAGGAGCCGTTCTCACAGGCCGCGCGCGGGCATCTGCCTCCAAAAACGGTTGGCTATTTGTCAGCGGCGGTTGCTCAGGGGGCGTGTCCAATCATTTCTACAGCGACATTACCGGCAAACATTACATAACCAGCAGCCGATTACAGAAATAACAATGATGGAGCACTAAAGCCGTTGTGGTTGTTTATTGTCGTCACCTGACTAAGCGGAAAAAGGTGGAAAAAAAATCCAATCTGCCCAGAGGCGGCAGTATGACCGTTGCATTTTGTTTAAAGAAGATGCATTTTGTTTCACAATTCTCCAGACCGCGCATGGGCCAGGGTACGGGTACCAGAGGGTTCAGCGGGGAAAATAACAGAGGCGGGCGCGATGACCACGGCCTCTACGAACAGCCACTAAGAGTGGGCTCTGATTTACGCATTTATCTAAATGACACCGCCGTGCTCTCTCTACGGCCGACTGGCTTATACGCCTCAGCTCAGGGGTCCTTATTGCTTGGAGACCGTTAATAAAGTTTCATTTGAAAAATACAACGCAGCCCCTGACAGTGTGATTTAAATTTAAAAAAATACATCTACACATATCGGACCTGGGTCAAATACTTAGTGAGCACCATACTTCATTGGACAGTGACACATTTTTACATGTTATTTTGGTTCTGTACACAAGCAATTTGCGTTTAAAAGAATAGTGCAGACTGCCAGCTTTAATTTGAGGGTATTTCCATCCATATCGGATGAAATTATAGAAACTTTTGTACATAGTCCGCCCCCATTTTCGGGAATCAAAACATATTGGACAGTTTAACATAATGTAGAATAAAGTAATCATTAATATTTGGTCGCATATCCTTTGCATGCCATGACTTCCTTGTAGGAGGGCTAGCATTCTCCTCAACGGGCCACAATTACTTCAACACATTACAGAATATTCAGGTTAACACTAATACATAAATCATTCCGTTCCATCTATACGTTCCATAACTTTTGACAGATTCAGTGACAGCTGCATCTACACATTCCATAGCTTTATTCATTTTCTGGAGTAACACACACACACACACACACACACATCATTCTGCATTTTGTTAAATTTTACCTGCATTTTGAAAAAAATGACATTAGTAAATCAGACACACAATGTGGTCCAACAAAACATTTACAAACCTTTTCTTGGGTGCATTGTCAATAATGCCAATGTGCATCAGTCCAAAAATAACTTGCTGGGCCAGGTAGTTGCTAAATTAAATGCTGTGTTTTCATTGATACCTTTTATTTTTTCAAGATGTCAAGCCTTGAGACATAAACGAAATGACAAAGTGTGATGAACGAACGTGGCAAACATAGCTATTGCTGACACTGGCGCTCTACTAGCTTAAATGCCATTTCTGCGCACCATGGATTTGAGTCCATTAGTTAACTCTTCAAATAAAATAACTGTTAAATAAAGGAGGCATCAATGGAACACACACAATGGCGCCTAACCAGCTAATGACTGGTACATTTCACCTTTTAAATTATATTTCCAAAGCGCATTCATATGGTTATTCTGTACTGAATAATGTTGCATTCAATTATAATCGCTAAACAATTACTAAAACTGGCTGGCCTGCTCATTTAAAAAAGTAAGTTAATTTGCAGTCATACCTTGCTAATCTTAGCCAGACGAAATTATGGAATGACTGATAGTAGCAACCCCTCTCCTTGTGTTTTACATTAGCAATATGAATGAGATTTACATGACTGATGTGAGAGCCTAGATTTTGGATAGTTTCTCAAGCCAGGGACACTCAAATCTGGACCTTGTTAGCTTGCCAAGTAATACCTCATTAAATGAGGCAACTAGGCTAACGCTCATACAGGTGTTGCCTTCATCGGCTCACAAAATCACACGACCCCTGACGCTGCCAAAATCTTCAGCTTTCGTTTGATTGGTGTGCCCATTTAGTTCAAATGCTCACCCTCAAAACCTAAAAGCCTACAGCTTAAAATCAGCTCATCAATTAATACCGTTGTTGTTATTGTGGGTGACTAGATCTCCTATTCTGGGTGTGTTTAGGAATAGTTCATTCCCACCACATCAACCCAACTGTTTCCCATCAGATTGCATATTGTTATATTCTACAGAGTTGCAAATCTGCAGGTTTTGCGAATCAATACAGACATCTCTCAACTTGAAACTAAACTGAACATAACAATGAATATAATTTATCTACATTTTTCTTCATTCACTTCTGCATGGAAAGAGCAGAATTATGTTAATGTGACCTCTGACACAAACACACACACAAAGTCACACACACAAAGTCTCACACACAAAGTCTCACACACAAAGTCACACGCACACACACACCTGATGTCAGCGTGATCCCTCAGGTCAGGCTTCTCCGTTTCAGAGCAGTATCCCAGGAGCCCCGCTGTCCGCTCAGAGAAAGTCGATGGAAAAACGCTGACCACAGCAGACAACTCCTCAAGCCACACTTTCACAGCCTCGCCAAAAATCTTCTTCTGCAGGGGAGCCAACCCTGGAATTCTTGATTACTGGAGACATACACTGCCTCAGTACACACACATACACACATACACACATACATCCATGAACACACACTCACGTGGAGACACACACATATGCACACGTACGTACATAAACACCCACACATTAACACAAATACACGCAAGCAGATGCACACACACACTCACTCACTCATTCATTCATTCACACTCGCATATAAACTTACACACACTTACACAAACACCATTTTTCCCCACAGGGAACCTTTCTGTTTGCTCACCGAGTGCTCAAACTGGAACACAAACGCAGCAGAGAGCGGGACACAGATGAATCTTCACCTACCGACAAAATAACCGTAAATTCTGCTCCTCGCCCGCAGTCGAGATACTGAAAATAGAGCCTGTTTGCTCGGATGAATCACTGTGTGAATTGAGTTCTGGCCGAATGAGTAACCAGCACCCAGACACACCGTCCAGAAAACCAGATAAATCTAAAAAATCAAAGACAAGATGCAGGCTTCAGCAATGTGACCATTTAACAGGAAACCATAGACACATGGACCGCAAGTTTCAAGCAGGAAAGTCTGAACACCTTTCACCTTCTCCACGTTTTATTACATTACAGACATATTCTACAATAGATTGAATTAATTGTTTGTCTAAAAATTCTTCACAAAATAGCCCATAATGACAAAGTGAAAACATGTTTTTAGACATTTTTGCAAATGTATTAAAAATCGAAAACTGAAATCTTTAATTTACATAAGTATTCATACCCTTTGCTTTAACATATTTTTAAAGTATCATATTTAATATTTGGTCGCATATCCTTTGCATGCTGTTACTTCCTGAAGTCTGTGACCCATCAACATCAAATCTCTCGATATCTTATTTCCAGGTACTGTTACAAGCGATACTATAAGCTCTCTGCATTTCAATGGATCTCTATGGGAATTTGGGGGTGAGACTAGATTCAGCTGTAAATTACACTGGTACAGTATGGAACACATGGCTGGCTAAATGGCTGTAAGTCATCAAGGGTCTGAGCTATCGAACGAGCCCCAACCCATCACTCTGTTGCCAGATATGGAGTAGATGTGGATGGATCGCTGCAAGGGTTATTTCTCCTGACTCATTTTCCTAGAGAACTCTATGGGGAAAAAAGTCAGGAGAAACAACCCTTAAAGGGATCCATCCACATCTACTCCATATCTGGCTGCAGAGTGATGGTTTGGGGCTCGTTCGATAGCTCAGACCCTTGATGACTTACAGCCATTTAGCCAGCCATGTGTTCCATACTGTACCAGTGTAATTTACAGCTGAATCTAGTCTCACCCCCCAATTCCCATAGAGATCCATTTAAATGCAGAGAGCTTATAGTATCGCTTGTAACAGTACCTGAAAATAAGATAGTCTTTTGATGGTGAATGGTCACAGACTTCAGGAAGAAACAGCATGCAAAGGATATGCGACCAAATATTAAATATGATAATTTAAAAATATGTTAAAGCAAAGGGTATGAATACTTATGTAAATGAGATATTTCAGTTTTCGATTGTAAATACATTTGCAAAAATTTTGAAAAACATGTTTTCACTTTGTCATTATGGGCTATTTTGTGTAGAATTTTGAGACAAAAAATTAACTCAATCTATCCGGCTTGACTGTATATACAGATGAAAAATACATCAATAGATAAATATCTAAGTACAAAATAACTTGATTGGGATGACGGAAATTCAAGCCAAAGTGTGAGACTAGCTGGCAGTAAGATTTACAAAACCTTTTGGAGAGTAATATTTTAAGAAATAATTTTTAAAAACCACTTAGCAGTGCTAAACCTTACTGTTCAAAGATACAATTTAATGAATTTCCTCCTGGAATTAATTTCACCCTGAGGAAAGCAGGGCAGAGCAGCTTGTTCAATGACCTACAGCGTGACAAATGACCGCTATGTTGTTCCTGAATATTTACAGGGGGTGTCAGACTTCATCTATCAAATTCAGTGTAATGGCCTCCACAAAATACACATCCTGGCCTATCCAGGAGCAGCTGACAAAACCCAAATCGAACACCCAAACCTAATCCACAGAAACTCCACCGAAAGATACTTTGATGCCTTGTCATGTGACCAGTGTTTTCTTCCTCTTCTTTTTCTTCTCGTTTTATGTTATGCATCATAACTTACGTGCCCCCTGAAAGACTGTAATATACTTTCAGATGCTATTAAAGCATAGCTCAGACTTGCAGGGTTCCATCTGCAAATGGCTTAATTGGCAAGTGTTTAGTATTTTCAAACGCCGTATCATAAGACTTTCTGTATTACATCTACGTATGCTCATTTTAGCTTTTTTTTTTTTGTTTGTTTTTGAAAAAATTATTTCATGTTTCATCTGCTGTACAGCAAAAAGATATAATAAAGACCACATCCACAATAATAAATAATGTTTTGACAAAACGGTCAGCGATATACAGAACCCTATAACTGAGAAAACCCTACAACTCCAAGCGTTCGATTCGACATTGATTTTTTTTTCTTTTTTTTTTTCTTCTTTCCTTTTTTTTTTGTTATACACGCATCCTAACCATAGTTCTAACCCTCTGACCACTTGGCAGTCATGTAAATAGTTAGTAGGGAACAGCCTGAGGCCATGATTAATATACCAAAGCCACATCTGCCATGCTGTCATCTGCAATTCCGATGACCGCGGCTTCACTGCTGGGTCCATTACATCAAATGGACTAGTACAAACTGGGTGGACTGCCAATTTTCTTGGGCAAAATAAGCATTATGGTAGCACTCAGGACACACTTATTACATCCACCCACAGAGTCCCAATGGGTCCGCCCACTAAGCCCTTCCAAAAAGAACAAAAATGAGGCGCTGGAAAGCTAGCATTATTTTTTTCTCAACAGTAGACTCAGGATGAAATAATTGAATCACTTCTGCTCATTACAGTACAATCTACAATACCCCAACAAGAGCTAGACTTTGGGATTCTGTTCAAATAACTATTTTTGTGGGCCGTTTTACAGCCCAACAGCAAAAAAGGTTTTACTCAATTTTGTCCACCAACATCTTGCTTTTCCAAATAGGTACTTGTTTTTTTCCACAACTCAAGCCAAAGCAAATTAAACAGAAGCCATAATAATGTGAATCTGTAAATCCACCACCTTTGTGTGCGTTCATCTATTTACAGAGTTCTAACAGTGCCACACATCCCAGACATACATCCGCCATTGGTCCCACTCATTTCCCACACATCTCTGATTGGCTCAAAATTGCATGTTCAAATTCCATATGAAGAACCTTGGGTTGTGACGAAGTTCTGACCAATCAGGCCATGAGAAGGAACGGTCAACTCAATGTCACACAGCAGACACATGACGATGCCTGATGAGACATTTAAGCACCATTACAAGCCTTCATTTGCAAAAGTGAGATTCTGATAGACAACTCTGCTATCGTAGATTTTACTTTTGACAGAGTGCATTTCATCTCTCTCGAATATAAATGAACGCTGAACACACTGATGCGGGTGCTAGCTTCTAGTACTGTGTGTATGACTGTGGTATCAATACAGCCCAGGTATTTCACATCGCCAGTCATTGACATACTGCATATTTCTCTTTTTTGCCTTACATATCCCACACTGTGCACATGTCATTTCAAGACAGTTGGTATCTACAGCAGGCAGTGTGAAAAGCACTACAGGTGGGTGTTTACTGCACAGGAGATATCAGGCACATATAATAAGTAAAATAGGCAATAAAATAGAGCATGAGTACATACAAGTGCCTATCACAATATGTCCACCATATTGTGACAAGAACTATGTTGTGATAGACACCATGTCACTGGGATCCATTACGCAGCCCTTAAAGACACAGGGTAATTAACTGAACAATTAGTGATACTTATTGGCCAGACTATCATCACACCTGACTCCCAGGTAAAGGGAGGATGGAAAACCATATATATACATGCAATCTTACACTAACATGTAAGCACAACATCAGGAAATGTTCGCTTTTTAGCAGCGACATTGCGAGTTCTCGTTCTCAGTTGCTAAAAAAATTACTGGATCTAGGTCAGAGACTGATGCCAGAGGCCTTTCCTTGGGTCACATGACAGCCATTAAGTTGCCTGTAGTTTTGCCAGCAATCAATCAGTCGGTCAGCCAATCAGAAAGAATACCGGCACATGATCTAGCTTAGTAGTCCTCCGGCTTGCTCTTGGAGGGCCGTAGGGTCTGCTCAATATTGTTGTTACCCCCGGAACTTAATTTATCAATCAAAGCAGTCGATTACACAATCAACTCACCTCAGATGGTTTCTAGGGTCAGAATGTTTACTGACATTAAAGTGAAAAATAAAAAGACATTTTTGCTCATCACAGAAATGCTTTCTTTCCCTCACGGGGTAGAAAAGCAGGCGTGCCCAAAATTTTAAGCTTAGTGGGCCGGACCAGAATCTCGGCAATGCCCACCTCGCCAAAATGCTACAGTTCCCAGGCACAAAGATATGTACATCATATCGCAATATGGAAACAGCCACAAAAAAAACAAGGACTACAATGATCATTTTTACCCAAATCATTTCAGACTCCAGTCCTGGAATGCCTGCTGGTTTTTGGTGCATTTAAGTTTCTGCACTTAAGTGCTTAATTTAAGTCACCTCCAGGATTTCAGTTTGACACCCCTGTTGCACGGTATGTAAGATGGTATTTGTACATGAACACCCAAACCAAACTTGGCCTACAGGGCAGAGTTTAGGCATTGCTGGTTTAGTCTCATTTACCTTTTTTCAGGTAGGGCAAAGAACTGTTGGCTGCATGCGATTGCTTTCTGAATAAACCTTGATCCTGCAGCACATCTGAAGATTAAAGAACTGTGGAGGTCACCCATTGCTATTATAGTAGTAAATTACAGTTGGTGGTCAGGCATACATACCCCATAGCCACGTGATTGCTATAGAGCTGGAATGTTTTATTATTTTATTTTTATCTTTTAAGTGCGGTCTCCAGCAAGTTATGCACCACCTGGCACTCAAACTGAAAGCTCCAAACGAAAGTCTGTGTTCCAGTTCTCATGAACGTGTGAATTAACTACTGGTAACAAACGGCCAGTTTCCTGTGAACTGGACACTAAATGGGGGGTGCCTGTTCTGACCTTGATATAGCGGTAAAGGACGCGTTGACAGCTGCACCAGCAGTGTTGTAGCCTAAATCGTCGGAATCATCAACTGACCTTTACAAACAAGAGGCGCGTGCACCTATACGAATCCGCTGCACAATGAACGCAGCTAGCGACTATTAAAAAAAAAACTGGAATTACAAAAGTTTTAATCAACTTTACTAGGTAAAAACGTTTCTTGTTCTGTTGAAAATGCTCCATACAAAGTTAGGTTACAATAAACGAAACGAACGCATGTGGTTTCATTAGGAAACTTTAGAATTGTGATAACGCTTTGATGCGCGTTTTTTATGTAAGGTAGCCTATTTATTAGGCTAACCGTTAGAGGAACAACACAACCACACACTAAACATTCTAGGCTTTTTCTCCAGAGAGCGATTAAGTAACTTTGGTGAAAAGAGCACCTTAAAAACATTTTACAAATGGTTCTTTTGAAAATGAAAGACCTTCTTTAAGACTAAAATCTTAAGTGTCTAAAATGCACTTCCAACTCTACAAATCAGAAGCGTCCACAGACTGAATCTAAGATAAGTACTTGTACCACAAGTCACAGCTATGTCCAATACAACAATCGTCAAAAAATATTGTTAGGCTACGTTTTTAAAAGGGTCTCATTTGAGTTGCATTTTTTTTTCAAGATTATCTACAAAATATCGACTCACCTAATAGCCTAACTGGATTGGCGGAGGGATCGAGTCAAGTTTACAGCTATAGCAGGAATTATAACAACTCTGCGGTGAAATAGTTTCCGGTGTTTCTAGTAGCAGTAGTGTAGGCTACCCCCCTACGACCCTCTTTCATCCCCCACCCACTTCACCCAATCCAGGTAGCTCCAGTAGCCTAGATATCCAGCGCAAGCTCGGGGAAGCTAATGAAACGGTTACACAATGCAAACTTCCAACAGCCTAGCCTACTCATTGATCCTTTTCGCTGTGCCCGAGGACACCACCCATAAAACAAGCACCGATATTTATCCGCATCGTGCAGAATCTTGCGGCAAATCAAACCTAGCGAGCGAGAGCAAGTGCAACACTGTGACTCAGCCTTGGACGCGTGCATTCGGCTACAATGGAAACCTTCTTGAAAAATGTAAGAATCCTTATTGGACCCGCATAAATCGGGTTGATCCAGTTGCACGACCAGCATTTCCCTTACCTCTCGCATCGCTTATCATTTGCCTCCAAACTTCGGTTCCATCGTAGCGGCCGTCTTCCCCATTGCAGCGTGAATAGCCCGACTCAGTTCTCAGCAACAAAAGAGCCCGATAAAAGCTAAGAAAATGGCCTAAAAAATGTCGCCAACAGGAATTAAAAGCGGGGCCTTCTGAGTCCTGCTTTGGGTTCTGAATCGACAGGCGATCGCTATAATTCGCCCTAGTATTCTGACGTTCAGCGTCCGGGCAAAGTTGCCTATCCTTGTGTGTCACAATGTAAAAACAGGCGCCGAGCCCGCATGTAGCAGGGAAAACTCCAAAGCAGACACGCAGAAGCGGGGAGGGGTGCGTGCTGCCCGCCGAGTCAGGGTTTAACCCACTCCTCCCAACACAACACAACACGCAGTAGACCGCTGAGGGAGGAGAGAAGTGGCGTGTCAGCTCAGCTGCAGGTGGTTAGTCTTTATTTAAAACGAATTGTGTTTTCTCCACCTCGCTCTTTTGTGAAATTAAATGGGCTACACATTTAATCTTGTATTTTAAAATTGGCTGTAGGCTACCTTTTGGCTTTCTCTGTTGTTTGGTCCCGTGTGATTAGCTGAACCATACATATCTTCAAAAATGTTTTATGTGTTACATAATTCCCACCTGAAAAAGTTTCTTCCTCCAAAAAGTGACTGACCTTTGGAATTTAATTGATCCCAAGAAAATGTCTCTGGTGCAGAGAAACACGATACAGGCGTGCTTTTCAAAGCCACACTGTTCCCGTGAGTGATAATAATGCTAGCCTATTTCAAAGAGACGGGCTGAAAACGGAACAAACGCGCCACAAACAATACCGATCACGTTTGCCATAAAATACTGATGAAAGCTACTGTTGACCTCCAATGAAAGTTTGTCTGTACTTTTGTTTATGAATGAAATATTAGTAATCGATCTTGATCCAACTGCTGCATGTACCAACACGCGGTAGTAGCATACGGGATGCCTTAGGCTACAAGCTAGTTATATAAATTACTTTTATGAGCTCAAGGAATATGATGGTTACTGTCATATTCTTCACGTAAACATTGCCTCATGCGAACGAACGCTCGTTTATCCAGGTGTTCATAAAGAGAATCACCTGTGGTGTATCGCACCTCCACTTAAGTAGAAAGAGGGCCGCGATCTATCCCGAGACTGTGTACAGACACGCACTGCTGTTCTGTGTTCATTAAAGATTAGCACTCTCAAACTGGTTGGCATGGCGCGCCGAGGCCACCTTTATTTATATATTTTCTTCTTTTTGTGGGGGTCAATTTCTGTAGGATACCTCCTCCACTGTCGTGTTGGCACTTTATGCTGCCATCTCTTTATTCGTGTATTTATTTATACACAGATGGCCGTCGATGTGAAGATCTGAATCTGACTCATTACTGAAAACAAGTGGGGCGGCGTTCAAGGCGCATGAGAAGCAGATCGGTGAAGCAAACCTATAGATGAGCTGCACCGACTCTGTGAACCATCTGATACTTTTCCTCTCATCTGCTGGACCCAAGGGGGGCTTTGAGAACAGGACAGAGCCTCTGTCATGCTTCCTCTTCTTTGCCAGGAGTCAGGATCACCAGCTGATTCTTTGATGAGAGTGTATTTCTTTGTTCATAAGGAGACAGTGAGTCCGGATACATGCACGTGCAGGGTTCATCATAACCTTCCCAACAATGGATGGATTTCCTCTGACTGATACCAAAAAAGAGAGTGTACACTTGTCCCCCAAAAAACACACACACACACACACACACAAAGCAGTCTGAGCTTTCCCTGCTCATGGGTAAGCATAACTGAAACAGCGAAACTCCAAATCCACTTGTGAGGGTGGACTACTGTGTGTGTGAGAGTATGTTGTAAATGGGGTGACAATGACAGCGGGTGGAGTCTAATCTCATTAGAGGATTAACTCCACTGCCCCTCACGACTCCACACAAGGGGTGTTTATATTTGGGAGACATGGTGAGGATGAAGTAGAGAGAGAGGGGGGTTACTTTAGTAGGACATCCCAAAAGACGTGGTTCTCCTTAGTCCTCACAAAAACGACATTCTCTAACACGGGTTCTCAAACTCGGTCCTGGGGGACCCCTGTGTATGCTGGTTTTCATTCCAACCACAATTGCAGTCTCAGAATTTTAACAAGCTGTTAATTTATCTTAATTACGTGCTTCTCATGTTTACAGGGATTATTTACCATTTTAAGCCAAATTATTTTAGCAATATGCATGCCATATGCTATGCATACCATGAATAATAAAAGTCCGTTATTGATATTGTGCTATACTGAAAACAATCACAAAAAGAGAGGTAAAAATATTTTAACTGATCAAATGAAGACGTGAGGTGAATCAATAGGATCCTAATTGGTGAAATTGTGGACACATGGCCACTAAAACAAACCATTTGTTAAATAATGAAGAATTCAAAGACAGAAAATTATGAGCCAGACCTGCATTGTGTTAATAAATTTAAGGAAAAAATTATGAAGGAACTTAAACCACATGTGTTCAACAACCTAATTAGAAGCCAATTGATTCACCTTTTTTCTTGAATTAGGTAAATAAAATAGTTAACTCTTCTCTTGTTATTGTTTGCAATATAGCACAATAAGCACAAAGTGAACATGGGACATTTATTCTACATGGCATGCATAGCTATTTCTGACAATGTGGCTTAAGAGGGTAAATAATCCCTCTAAACATGAAAAGCACCCAATTAAAATAAATGAATAGCTTGTTAAAATTCTGGGATTGTATTTGTGGTTGGAACAAAAACCAGCATACACAGGGGTCCCCCACAACCGAGTTTGAGAACCACTGCTTTAACATCACATTCAAAAAGTCACAGAACGTAGATTCTCAGACAAAACGTCATATAAATTAGATTTTCTCACTTCACAAGATCTCACATAACCTTGATTCTCAATCACACATTTAGCAAAATCTCATATAAGATACATTCTCAGACTTCACACTTTACAAGATCTCATAAACTCTCAAACATGACTGTATGCAAAATCTAATATACCCTTGATTCTCAGACATTTAGCAAAAACTTGTAAAAAAAAATTTTTTAAAAGCCATCACATGACAAATCTTCATTTGAACTTGATTCTCAGAACTCATATTATACACATACTCTCAGGGCTTTCCCATGTCCAGCTCCAACTTTTGGCAAGTGTCATGCAACAAAAATAGCTTATCTTCAACCGAAAAAAGTGTCGCACAACACTTTTTCTCAATGTCACACAGACGGACACCTGTAGAGTTTTGTTGTCGGGGACACCGTCCTACTTTGTCATGCAGTGTCATTGGACAGTTTACAAATGGAAAGAAATGGACAGAAGTTTGGCGTCACGTTACCATAGACGACAGAACCCGCGCAGGCCTTCGCTGAAGTATAAATGCAAAACGTCTTGCGACCACTCATTTTTGTCGCACGACATTTGTCGAAAGTATAAATTAGGTTTATGAGTGTCTGCTAAATGAATGTAATGTAATGTAATGCTTGTGTATTCCCGGCCTCGGACTCCCCCGGTACAGGGTGTGTGTGTGTGTTGGAGGGGGGGTTCGGCAGGTATGTGAGGTGTACAGGGTGTGTGTGGGGGGGGGGGTTCGGCAGGTATGTGAGGTGTACAGGGTGTGTGTGTGTGTGGGGGGGGGGGGGGGGGGGGGGGGGGGGGTGTGTGGGGGGGGGGGGGGGGGGGGGGTTTTTTTGTTTGGGGGGGTTTGTGGGGGGGGGGGGGGTTTGGGGGGGGGGGGGGGGTTCGGCAAGTATGTGAGGTGTACAGGGTGTGTGTGTGTGAAAGGGCTCCTGCCAGGTCTTATGTAAGGACAGGGGCTGATGTAAATACTCTGAGCCCCCGGGGGCCCAATGGCGTCAGACGTGTTGGCCGTCTGTGACAGGGGCTCAAAAAGATCAGAGACCATTTTAGAGCATGCTCAGAACCATGGCTGACTTATATATATATATATATACAGTACCCTCCACAATTGGCACCCCTGGTAAAGATGAGTAAAAAGGTGTCACAATTATTGGCACCCCTAGAAATTCTTATGAACAAAATGTAACCGAAGCATTTTTTCCATTTATATTTTACTTTAAAGTTGATCAGAGTGTTTAGGAAGCAGTAATTCATGACTTCCTGTTTTACTTGGGTATAAATATGAGGTGACACAGAGGCTATATTTCCTTATTCATACATCAACATGGGAAAGATAAGAGAACACACAAATCAAATGAGGGAAAAGTATGTTGAGCTTCATAAGTCAGGGAAAAATGCCAAGGGCAATACCTTAAAATGCCCAGGGCAATACTTAAAAAGTTCACAGCAACTGGAACTGTTACAAACTTGCCTGGAAGAGGACCCAAGTTTATTCTGCCCTCACGCACAGTGAGGAGGATGGTAAGAGAGGCAAAAAAATCCCCAAGGATCACTGTTGGAGAATTACAGAGGAAAGTAGCATCTTGGGGTCATCAAGTCTCCAAAACTATCAATAGTATACCACCTCCATGCCAACAAATTATTTGGAAGGCATGCCAGAAAAAATCCTTTCCTGTCATTTCACCGCAAATGTAAGTGCCAGGAGTTTGCTAAACGCTACTGGAACTTTGACTGGAACCGTGTTCTATGGTCAGATGAAACAAAAATTTAGCTTTTCGGCAACCAACACTCAAGGTGGGTTAGGCGTAAAAAAAAGGATGGCGATACCGAAAATAACCTGATCCCCACTGTTAAGTAAGTGGTGAAGGTTCCGTGATGTTGTGGGGCTGTTTTTCCTCCAAAGGCCCTGGGAACCTTGTTCGGGTACATGGCATCATGAACTCCATGAAATACCAGGAAATTTAAAATCTGAATCTGGCTGCCTCTGCCAGGAAACTAAAACTGGGTCGTCGTTGGATTGGCTATTTTCACTGATTGGCTATTTTCTATAAACTGCAGACAGGGTTTCCCATATTTCCTAAAAATAATCCATCCTTCACTGAAAACATATGTTAATTTTTCCATTGCTAGACATGCTACCATCTCTTCTACCCAGCAATACCTCTGTGTGCTTGTAAAAGACATACAGTAGGTGTATCAGGAAACAGTGTGTGTGCGTGTTTACTCAGCATACAGTCCTTATCCATAGGCGTGTTTATGTTCTGCGTGTACTGGTAGCCATATGTCTGTGTATCTTAGTCCAAGGCTACAGAAGGACGACACGAATATAAGGGGGCCTAGAGCTCTCAGGTACAGAGTACAGGGCTTCCAACCACAGGTGGGAAATCCTGGTTCAGAAAGTAAAAGTCCTCCCCAGTATTGTGTACCAATCACCTGGATTTGTTAAGTAGCACAACTTTTCCGCCATAAGGTAGAAATAAGCAGTGAAATCACCTGGCTGAGTTCATGGGTCGAGTTTTATTTTGTAACCCCCGGACTTTCAGTTCTCTGCTCCCAAACACTTTTTTTTGTGTGGGATGAGCAGGGCTGAGGCCAGACTAGACTGTGTGTGTGTGCGCATTGTCTGTGTGAGAGTGTGTCCACATGTGTGTGTGTGTGTGAATGCAGGCATGCATTTTTGAGTATACTGTATGTGTGTGTGTGTGTAAGCCAGTGGTCACCAACCCTGTTCCTGGAGATCTACTTGTCCTGTAGGTTTTCATTTCAACCCTAACTTGGCACAGCTGACTCTACTAATTAGCAGATCTGTGAGATCTCTCGCTGTTGAATGAGGTGTGCTTTGTTAGGGTTGGAGCGGAAACCTACAGGGCGGTAGATCTCCAGGAACAGGATTGGGACCACTGTTGGAAGCACTCCTGTGTGTATACACGTGTGTGTGTGTGTGTATACGTGTGCACGTGTTTCCCTTGTATGTGTGGTGTGCACATGTGTGAATATATGCCTGTACAGTTTGTGTATGTGTGTGAGAGGGAAAAAGAGAGAGAGAGAGGGGCATGTTGAAAACGGAGCAGAACTCTATGGAATTTCCCAGTTATGAAAACATCAGTGTGCAGACACCCCCGCCCCCTGTAACACGAGAACGCCCCACCACCTCACCTCATGAGCATACTCTTGACCCCGCCCAACCACACCCCAGCTGCAAAAAAACAAAAGAAGCAAACATGTGAAAGATGGGAGAGTGGTGAATCACACCTGAAACACAGCAAAAAAAAAGAAAGAAAGATTGAATGCGATTAGAGCGATTTTATAAAGGTTTATGCGCATAAATGAGTGACAGATGCGTGAGATACACGAGGGAGGGAGAGAGAAACTCCTGTTTTACGCCTTTGTCTCAGACTGTGCGCTACAAGACGGTTAACTGTGCTGGCCTTGCCTCAGCTGCAGCGTGAGCGCAGTCAGACATAACTGTGCTGCAGTGTGTGTGTGGTGTGATATATGTCTGTGCTGCTGTGTGTGTGTGTGGTGTGATATATCTGTGTGTGTGTGTGATATCTGTCTGTACTGCAGTGTGTGTAGTGTGATGTATCTGTACTGCAGTGTGTGTAGTGTGATATATCTGTCTGTACTGCTGTGTGTGTGGTGTGATATATCTGTCTGTACTGCAGTGTGTGGTGTGATATATGTGTCTGTACTGCAGTGTGTGGTGCGATATATCTGTCTGTACTGCAGTGTGTGTAGAGTGATATATCTGTCTGTACTACAGTGTGTGTAGAGTGATATATCTGTCTGTACTGCAGTGTGTGTGGTGTGATATATGTGTCTGTACTGCAGTGTGTGGTGTGATATATGTGTCTGTACTGCAGTGTGTGTGTTGTGATATATGTGTCTGTACTGCAGTGTGTGTGATGTATCTGTCTGTACTGCAGTGTGTGTGGTGTGATATATGTGTCTGTACTGCAGTGTGTGGTGTGATATATCTGTATGTACTACAGTGTGTGTAGTGTGATATATGTGTCTGTACTGCAGTGTGTGGTGTGATATATCTGTCTGTACTGCAGTGTGTGTAGAGTGATATATCTGTCTGTACTGCAGTGTGTGTGGTGTGATATATGTGTCTGTACTGCAGTGTGTGTGGTGTGATATATGTGTCTGTACTGCAGTGTGTGTGGTGTGATATATCTGTCTATACTGCAGTGTGTGTGTGTGTGTGTGTGATATATGTGTCTGTTCTACAGTGTGTGTGGTGTGATATGTGTCTGTACTGCAGTGTGATGTATCTGTCTGTACTGCAGTGTGTGTGGTGTGATATATGTGTCTGTACTGCAGTGTATGTAGTGTGATATATGTGTCTGTACTGCAGTGTGTGGTGTGATATATGTCTGTACTGCAGTGTGTGTAGAGTGATATATCTGTCTGCAGTGTGTGTGTGGTGTGATATATGTGTCTGTACTGCAGTGTGTGTGGTGTGATATATGTGTCTGTACTGCAGTGTGTGTGGTGTGATATATCTGTCTATACTGCAGTGTGTGTGATATATGTGTCTGTACTACAGTGTGTGTGGTGTGATATATGTGTCTGTACTGCAGTGTGTGTGGTGTGATATATCTGTACTGCAGTGTGTGTGGTGTGATATATATTTGTCTGTACTGCAGTGTGTGTAGAGTGATATATCTGTCTGTACTGCAGTGTGTGGTGTGATATATCTGTCTGTACTAGTGTGTGTGGTGTGATGTATCTGTCTGTACTGCAGTGTGTGTGGTGTGATATATCTGTCTGTACTGCAGTGTGTGTGGTGTGATATATGTGTGCACTGCAGTGTGTGTGGTGTGATATATCTGTACTGCAGTGTGTGTGGTGTGATATATGTGTGCACTGCAGTGTGTGTGGTCTGATACATGTGTTGTTGTGGATTTCAAGTGAAAATATCTCTCAGAGTTCTTTTCAGAAATTCAGAGTTTTCAACTTTAGCTCTCAAATTTCTCTAAGTGTTTAAACAAAGAGGATGAGAGAGCTAAAGTTGAAAACTCTGAATTTCTGAAAAGAACTCTGAGAGATATTTTCACTTGAAATCCACAACAAATTGGCGTAGTCGTGCAGGATAGGGCCAAGGTCAAAGTCCTCGTGGGCCAACTCCGAAGGACCGGTTGCGGTGTGGACGGGAGACGGAGAGAGAGACCTTTTTCCAGCCGGCTGATTAAAAGAAACCAAGGTAAGCGAAGTTAATCTTAGATCGCTTGAGAAGACCTTGTTGAATATATGTATAGATATAGTGTGGAAAAAAAGGCCCTCTTTTCCCTTTCAGGTTCTGTAAAACCAGTAACCAAGCGACCTTGCCTATTAAAAATCCTGTGTAAAAAATAAAATCGAGATTAATGAAATAAAATTGTATAAAAGAGGACGGCAGTAATTTGAGAGAATCAATGTGCAAGCGATATATGTGTTGGGGTAAAATTGTGTGAAAAAGTGGGTGGTGCCCGGGCAAAAGAACTAAAGGTATTGGAAGTTTGGGCGGTTAGAGTCACAAACTTGTTTCAGCGTAAAGACGTACGGAAGTGGGTGGTACCCCCGGGCAAAAGAACTAAAGGTATTGAAAGTTTGAGCGGTTGGAGTCACAAACTTGTTTCAGCGTAAAGACATACGGTTGATATTTACAGACTGGTGGGGTATACTAATAAACCTAATAAACCAGTGATGGGTAATATGAATAATATAAAGAAATAGGGGTATGTCTATAACTTTTCTAAGAGCTTTAAACTATCTGTTTCACATGGCTATATCTTTTTCTAGGGCTGGACAGCACGTTCCCAATTTCTCTATTGGTGTACTCATTGTTATATTTTAATTCTCTTTTATGCTTTATTTTATTATTTTTTCCCTATATCTTTCTCCTTTTAACACTTCTGAGATCTTTTCTCACCAGAATTGTTGGAGCTTATCCTCTGGTGGCCGAGACATCTCAAACCCCAGAGGACCCTTCTCTGGTACTGCATCTGGGTACAGATGAACATTGGTTTCAACGTGGAGAACACCATGCAATGGAAACTGCAATGACTGTAGTCCAGTCTGTCTGTACTGCAGTGTGTGTGGTGTGATATATATTTGTCTGTACTGCAGTGTGTGTAGAGTGATCTGTACTACAGTGTGTGTAGAGTGATATATCTGTCTGTACTGCAGTGTGTGTGGTGTGATATATGTGTGCACTGCAGTGTGTGTGGTGTGATACATGTGTCTGTACTGCAGTGTGTGTGGTGTGATATATGTGTCTGTACTGCAGTGTGTGGTGTGATATATCTGTCTGTACTAGTGTGTGTGGTGTGATGTATCTGTCTGTACTGCAGTGTGTGTGGTGTGATATATCTGTCTGTACTGCAGTGTGTGTGGTGTGATATATCTGTCTGTACTGCAGTGTGTGAAATGTGTCTGTACTGCAGTGTGTGTGGTGTGATATATCTGTCTGTACTGCAGTGTGTGTGGTGTGATATATCTGTCTGTACTGCAGTGTGTGTGGTGTGATATATGTGTCTGTACTGCAGTGTGTGTGGTGTGATATATGTGTCTGTACTGCAGTGTGTGTGGTGTGATATGTGTCTGTACTGCAGTGTGTGTGGTGTGATATATCTGTCTGTTCTGCAGTGTGTGTGGTGTGATATGTGTCTGTACTGCAGTGTGTGTGGTGTGATATATCTGTCTGTACTGCAGTGTGTGTGGTGTGATATGTGTCTGTACTGCAGTGTGTGTGGTGTGATATATCTGTCTGTACTGCAGTGTGTGTGGTGTGATGTGTCTGTACTGCAGTGTGTATGGTGTGACATATCTGTCTGTACTGCAGTGTGTGTAGAGTGATATATCTGTCTGTACTGCAGTGTGTGTAGAGTGATATATCTGTCTGTACTGCAGTGTGTGTGGTGTGATATATCTGTCTATACTGCAGTGTGTGTGATATATGTGTCTGTACTGCAGTGTGTGTGGTGTGATATGTGTCTTTACTATGGTGTATGTGGTGTGATATATTTGTCTGTACTGCAGTGTGTGTGGTGTGATATATCTGTCTGTACTGCAGTGTGTGTGGTGTGATATATCTGTCTGTACTTCAGTGTGTGTGGTGTGATAGATGTGTCTGTACTGCAGTGTGTGTGGTGTGATATGTGTCTGTACTATGGTGTATGTGGTGTAATAAGTGTGTATTCATTGAGCTGCATCTGCACTCTCCTCAGGTTATATGTATTATGAAGATATACTGGTAATTAAGAGAAGAATAAGAAACAGAATTTTAATGAAGAGGCCCGGGGGCGTCAGTACTACAGACAGGAAACAGCAGCAGGAGCCACCGGAATGTTCTGCCTCCACGATCACACAAATAACCACCTACTGGCCTGGACGCCTTGAGCCACTGCGGCCACTGCAATCAGCACCTATGCCCAGCAGAGATGGAATATTCTGGAATCCTCACCCTATTCACCTTTGGCTTTGGGCTGAAAAGTGCCCAGAAAAGAGCCCAGAAACTCAGAAACAAGCACCCTGATCAATAAAAAACGTAATATTTTCAGTCATTTCTTCTTGGAGTGCGCTAATGTCATCGTTCTCGTCTGTAAATGGGATGCGTGTGAGTTCCTGACCGAGTCGGCAGAGTTACTCTGATCACTGTCAGTGTGCTGAGTATTAAAAGCCATAGACACGTTGCGATTTTATCACATGACAAAATGGTGCTGAAGTAGAGGAATCCAGAAGAAGGTACAAAGAAAACCCTTAGAGCAGTGTGAGCGCTGTGCAATCAAACGTGTATTTGCTCAGTACGTTTCTTACTCCACACCCCACATTTCACAATTACGTCTGCAGTGAACAAATATGAGGAGAGGGTTATTAACCACAGGTACTTTCATGATAAGGCATTCTCCATAAATGCAGGGTGAGGGTGTGGTCAAACAGTGAGGGGGTGTTTCTTCAAGGAGGGGTGTGTGGTCTCTGGATTCAGATGAACGGATGCGATTGGTCCAGTGGGTCACTCTGAACCTCTTCCAGCAGGTCACACAGACGGTCCACCATGGACTCCATCAGCACACGCACCTGGAGACGGGTAAAAGGGGCAATTAATACTGGAAACAGGAAGGTCAGTTAGTATCAGATCCAGGGGAAGAAGGGGTAATTAATATAGACAGCAGTGAGAGGCAATTAATATGGAGGACAGCAGTAGAAAAGAAAATTAATAAAGGAAACAGGAGCAAGAGGGGTAGTTAAAGCACAGCAAGAGAAGAGGGGACCAGGAGTAGACACACCCCTTACCGATCTTTCCCACAGGACCCGCCTACACCACCTGTCAATCAGGCACCATCTGCATTCACATACGTGTTCACACAGGTGCGTGTCCCTGCACACTGAGTAAGGGCCCAGTGGGCAGTTTTCCACTCGCTAAACTGCATCTTGCTGGAAACACACGGCGGTCACACTGGAGTAATTGGTTATGAATGGTGTGTTTGTCTCAGAACGCGGTGAGCGGTCACATTTAATGAGCGCTGACTGGCTACTCAGCGACCGTCAAACACCCGGCTGCCATTGCTGATACTGCTGTTAGGCAACTGGACTGGAGCCAGAATTACAGCAGGTATGGAGGCGGCATCATCAGTCACAGAGGTGTGGTGCAAGACAGTGCAGTTATGCAGTGTATCACATTGTACTGTAGGGTTTGCATTGCATTGTACAGTGATGTACTTTACTACAGTACAGTGTACAGAATTACAAGATACTGTCATGTCTTCTGTTCTGTAGTGTGGTACAGTGTGATATTGTATTCTGTAGAATAGAGCAGTGGGGTATTAGGTTCTGTAGAGTGGTGCAGTGTGTGATATTGTGTTCTGTAGAATAGAGCAGTGGGGTATTAGGTTCTGTAGAGTGGTGCAGTGTGTGATATTGTGTTCTGTAGAATAGAGCAGTGGGGTATTAGGTTCTGTAGAGTGGTGCAGTGTGTGATATTGTGTTCTGTAGAATAGAGCAGTGGGGTATTAGGTTCTGTAGAGTGGTGCAGTGTGTGATATTGTATTCTGTAGAGTAGAGCAGTGGGGTATTAGGTTCTGTAGAGTGGTGCAGTGTGTGATATTGTGTTCTGTAGAATAGAGCAGTGGGGTATTAGGTTCTGTAGAGTGGTGCAGTGTGTGATATTGTGTTCTGTAGAATAGAGCAGTGGGGTATTAGGTTCTGTAGAGTGGAGCAGTGTGATATTGTGTTCTGTAGAGTAGTACAGTGTGATATTGTTCTGTAGAGTGGTGCTGTGTGTGATATTGTGTTCTGTAGAATAGAGCAGTGGGGTATTAGGTTCTGTAGAGTGGTGCAGTGTGTGATATTGTGTTCTGTAGAATGGAGCAGTGGGGTATTAGGTTCTGTAGAGTGGTGCAGTGTGTGATATTGTGTTCTGTAGAATAGAGCAGTGGGGTATTAGGTTCTGTAGAGCGGTGCAGTGTGAGATTGTGTTCTGTAGAGTGGTACAGTGTGATATTGTGTTCTGTCGAGCAGTGCATTATTCTGTTGTGTAGTTTTGCACAGTACTATGTAGTGCACTCACTCGGTTGTGCAGGTTTTGGTGGTATCTCTCCTGTAGGTGGGGGCTGAGATGGTCTGGGCTGGCGGGTGCAGAGGGCGGGGCCTTACTGGGATTCTTCCCAGCCTTCCCAGTACGCCTCTCTTCCCGAAACTTTCTCCTACTGGATGTGCCCTCCTAGGAGCAAACACACACACACAAACACACACATACAGTCAGTCACCCTCACCTTTATCTTTCAAACACACACCTGCACAGGCCTCAGGAAGAGCTTTAATATTTGTGTGTCTAGGTGTGTTTGTAGGTGGTTGCAGTTGGAGATGTGTGGGGGAAGGTACAGGTGTGTGTGTGTGTGTGTGTGTGTGTTTGTGCATGTTTGCACATATGTGACAGTGTCTTTTTAAATATAATAGTTGTATGTGTGTTTCGGTGTGTGTTGGTATGTGTTTGTGTGTGTGGGTGTGCATGTGTGTGTGTGTAGATGTGTGTTGGTATGTGTTTGTGTGTGTGGGTGTGCATGTGTGTGTGTGTGTAGATGTGTGTTGGTATGTGTTTGTGTGTGGGTGTGCATGTGTGTGTGTGTGGGTGTGCATGTGTGTGTTGGTATGTGTTTGTGTGTGTGGGTGTGCATGTGTGTGTGTTTGTGTGTGTGGGTGTGCATGTGTGTGTGTAGATGTGTGTTGGTATGTGTTTGTGTGTGTGGGTGTGCATGTGTGTGTGTGCGCATGTGTGTAATTATAGATGCATGTAGATGTAGATGCCCTCCTCTCCCACTTGCCCGAGATGGACCCTGTACAGTGCTGTACTGTGTTTGTATGTGTGTGTGTGCGTGTGTTTGTGTGTAGGTGTAGGTCTGTGTAGATGTAGCTGTAGGTGTGTGTGTGTGTGTTTGTACAGGATTGTGCTGTGAATGTGTCAGCATTCACACAGAAGAAGCCGCTCAGAGAGCAGGTGGATATTTTCACACACGGACCACGTTTCTATGGCTCCCAGCTCAAATAACCACCACTCAGCGCCCCGAGGTCACCGTCAAGGTCCCACTGCACGTGAAGCTCCGATAACACAGAGCTCAACCAGCATGGCTGCCCCGGGACTGACCCTCTCTCCTGGCTGCTCACTGCTCTGTTACTGACCGTCTCTCTTGGCTGCTCACTGCTCTGTTACTGACCGTCTCTCCTGGCTGCTCCATTACTGACCGTCTCTCCTGGCTGCTCACTGCTCTGTTACTGACCGTCTCTCTTGGCTGCTCACTGCTCTGTTACTGACCGTCTCTCCTGGCTGCTCCATTACTGACCGTCTCTCCTGGCTGCTCACTGCTCTGTTACTGACCGTCTCTCCTGGCTGCTCCATTACTGACCCTCTCTCCTGGCTGCTCACTGCTCTGTTACTGACCCTCTCTCCTGGCTGCTCACTGCTCTGTTACTGACCGTCTCTCCTGGCTGCTCACTGCTCTGTTACTGACCGTCTCTCCTGGCTGCTCACTGCTCTGTTACTGACCGTCTCTCTTGGCTGCTCACTGCTCTGTTACTGACCGTCTCTCCTGGCTGCTCCATTACTGACCGTCTCTCCTGGCTGCTCACTGCTCTGTTACTGACCGTCTCTCCTGGCTGCTCCATTACTGACCGTCTCTCCTGGCTGCTCCATTACTGACCGTCTCTCCTGGCTGCTCCATTACTGACCCTCTCTCCTGGCTGCTCACTGCTGTTACTGACCCTCTCTCCTGGCTGCTCACTGCTCTGTTACTGACCGTCTCTCCTGGCTGCTCACTGCTCTGTTACTGACCGTCTCTCCTGGCTGCTCACTGCTCTGTTACTGACCGTCTCTCCTGGCTGCTCACTGCTCTGTTACTGACTGTCTCTCCTGGCTGCTCCATTACTGACCGTCTCTCCTGGCTGCTCACTGCTCTGTTACTGACCGTCTCTCCTGGCTGCTCCATTACTGACCGTCTCTCCTGGCTGCTCACTGCTCTGTTACTGACCCTCTCTCCTGGCTGCTCACTGCTCTGTTACTGACCGTCTCTCCTGGCTGCTCCATTACTGACCCTCTCTCCTGGCTGCTCACTGCTCTGTTACTGACCCTCTCTCCTGGCTGCTCACTGCTCTGTTACTGACCGTCTCTCCTGGCTGCTCACTGCTCTGTTACTGACCGTCTCTCCTGGCTGCTCCATTACTGACCCTCTCTCCTGGCTGCTCGCTGCTCTGTGACTGACCGTCTTTCCTGGCTGCTCCATTACTGACCAAATAGGATGTAGGTTCTGCTAGTATACAGTTTGAGCTGCAATAGAAATACTGGCACAATGATGTCACTGTAGAGTGACTTGTGGGCATATGGGCTGAGGGAAAACCAGTGACGTTATAGAGAGTGATGTCATAGCCAGGTTCTGTAACTGGGTCATTAGGCAGGGCCTGCACACAAATCTCTAAACAGACTGCTCTCTCTTTCTCTCCCCCCCTCTCTCCCCCTCTCTCCCCCCCCTCTCTCCCCCCCCCCTCTCTCCCCCCCCCTCTCTCTCCCCCCTCTCTCTCTCCCCCTCTCTCTCCCCCCTCTCTCTCCCCCCTCTCTCCCCCCCTCTCTCTCCCCCTCTCTCCCCATCTCTCCCCCCCTCTCCCCCCCTCTCTCTCTCTCTCTGCTGTGATCTGTACCACACCTGAGAGATGGCACGGAGGTGTTTGTGTTCATAACAATGACTCAGAGAGTATCCCACTTATTTTGTGTGTGTGTGTGTGTGTGTGGTGTGAGATATGACGTAGTTTAGTTTTCTTTTAGCCAATCAGATTTTCTCCCAGGCTGGGTGAATGTACTCACTAAGACCTTTAGCGTGTGAAAAACCTTTTAGCACAAGAAAAACGAATAATACAGCCAATGATTGGTGCAAAACAAATACCATGACCAATTTACACATGATAAATGTCTTCGTAAATCAGTCCTTGAATGCCTTACAAATAAATGTATAAACTAAAATCAAGATGGCGGAGGTTTAAGTTGTGTTGCAGGTGGCACTAAGGTGTAAACCAAACAAAAACATCAATCAACCTGTATTACACATGTAATACATTTATGCACACACGTCCTTCAGAGGTATTTTAAACACGGCCCATCTCTGGTCCTAGTGTGCTAGCTAAAATCTGCCTTTTGTGTGTATCAACCTATATTTTAAATGTGCCATTGGCTCCCTGTACTGCTGTGTGTGATCTTTCCATTTCGAAATGAAAGAAAATATAAATATTAAGCACACAGAGACTGTAACTCCAAGGATTATCAATTCAGACAGCCTGCTGTGTTGATGGACTTTTTTTAGGTGGCTAGTGTTGTGTAGTAACAGAGACCAGAACAAAAGTCATAACTAATTTCTCTGAAATGAGGACACAAATGAAAAGGGCTTTGGCCACTTGTGGGAATGCGTGTATTCAGCAGACATGAATCTTGAAACCCTACGTTTTCTTCCAGCAAGTTTACTGTGAAAAGTGTTTGCTACCCCCTTGTGGATTTACACAGTCATGGCAGGCGATGCTCACCTCACTGGGCTTGTCTTTCCCAGTCTGTTTAAGTGTCCCCTTTTTCTCTTCCTCCTTAGAGACCAGTCCTCCTATCTTTTCCTCCTTTTTTGCCTTCCCTGCTTTCACACAAAGACATTTTTTTTAAAAAGCACAAAATCAAAACCCACAGCAAACAAGATATGGTAGTGTATGCGTGTGTGTGTGTGTGTGTGTGTTAGTAAGTGTATGTAAGTGTATGAAGTGTATGTGTTTGTGCCTGTGTACTGTATGTGTGTGCGTATGGGTATATGTATATATGCATGTAAGTATATTTAAAGCACAACTGAAGTTTGGTACAACTTGGGTTGTGTAGTTACCTGGCCATGATATGAGTCCAAATGGTGGCGAAATATGTTTGTTAGTTGCTCCGAGTTTGTGCTCCCATGGGGTGATAATATGGGTATTTGTCGCTCTTCATTCACTTCCATAGGGCAGCTAAAACGGTCTCAAAATGACACTTCTAGCACGTATACAAACGTGAATGAAGCGGATTCTGTCAATACAAACAATAACCAGTCCTCATATGTATTTATTTTTGTGTAATTAAAATGACTTATAAAGGTACTATTTTTTTTCAAGTACTTGTTGTTAGCAAGCTACCAGAAAAGACTTGCAAAATGTTGGCAGGTCAGTTTGTTTACCATAGATATATACTACCAGGAACGCTTGCTTCCGTGGAAATTTGGACCAATGGTTTCTGACGCATCGGCGCATTAACACTGTTTCTGGCGCAATAATTACCTAGCGGATCTACGTTCCAAATAAAATACAAAAAAGCCAGAAAAGGGCCATTAAATGTATTTTTTAAATATGAACAAGGGCTGGTTATTGTTTGTATTGACAGAATTTGCTTAGTTCACATTCGTATATGTGCTAGTGTAATTTTGAGACCGTTTTAGCTTCCCTATAGAAGTGAATGGAGAGCGACAAATACCCTATTCTTGAATATCATCCCAGGGGAGCACAGAGCAACTAACGAGAGTATGCAAGTGTATGAATTGTATGCAAGTGTGTGTGTGTTTGTGTGTGTATGGGTATATGTATGTAAGTGTATGTATGCGTTTGTGTTGGACTCACATGTCTCCTCTTGCTGGGCGTGTCCCTGGTTCTCATTCTCTGGCAGACCCATAACCTGCTTCAGCCACACAGCCTCATTAACCAGCCCATCCAGCACCTCCCTCCACAGCTGCAGCCTGGAGCACAGAGACAGCATGGAGTACCAGCACTGTCACACACAGCAGACTGCAGTGTAATGCAGTAGTAACATGGAGAACAGATAGAGTAGCACAGAGAACAGATAGAGTAGTAACACAGAGAACAGATAGAGTAGTAACATAGGAAACAGATAGAGTAGTAACATAGGAAACAGATAGAGTAGTAACATAGGAAACAGATATAGTAACATTGAGAACAGATAGAGTAGTAACATTGAGAACAGATAGAGTAGTAACATAGAGAACAGATAGAGTAGTAACATAGGGAACAGATAGAGTAGTAACATAGGAAACAGATAGAGTAGTAACATAGAGAACAGATAGAGTAGTAACACAGAGAACAGATAGAGTAGTAACACAGAGAACAGATAGAGTAGTAACATAGGGAACAGATAGAGTAGTAACATAGGGAACAGATAGAGTAGTAACAGAGAACAGATAGAGTAGTAACATAGGGAACAGATAGAGTAGTAACATAGAGAACAGATAGAGTAGTAACACAGAGAACAGATAGAGTAGTAACATAGGGAACAGATAGAGTAGTAACACAGAGAACAGATAGAGTAGTAACATAGGGAACAGATAGAGTAGTAACACAGAGAACAGATAGAGTAGTAACATAGGGAACAGATAGAGTAGTAACATAGAGAACAGATAGAGTAGTAACACAGAGAACAGATAGAGTAGTAACATAGGGAACAGATAGAGTAGTAACATAGGGAACAGATAGAGTAGTAACACAGAGAACAGATAGAGTAGTAACATAGAGAACAGATAGAGTAGTAACACAGAGAACAGATAGAGTAATAACACAGAGAACAGATAGAGTAGTAACATAGGGAACAGATAGAGTAGTAACATAAGGAACAGATAGAGTAGTAACACAGAGAACAGTGGGGTCTCTCTCTCTCTCTCTCTCTCTCTCACCCGATGCAGTGCAGCAGCAGTGGTGGTGGGTGGTGCAGGGGCTGGTGAAGCTCTAGCACCAGGCTGTTTAAGCGGGTGAGAGCCTGATCCCTGCCCCTCTCTCCATCCCCCTCAGGCAGGGCCAACACAGCCTGGAACCGACAGGACACACCACGCACGTACGTACGCACATACACACACATCACGCACGTACGCACATATACATACACACCACGCACGTACGTAAGCACATACACACACACACACACACACACACATACCACGCACGTACGCACATATACAGGCACACAAAAACACACACACACATGCATACATACACACATACGTACAAAACAGCAATAATAAGCTGATTTCCTATAAACACTCATATACAATGTGGGAGTCCCTGTGATTGACATACAGCAGGGATTGGCAACTAGCGGCTCGTGGGCTGCACACGGCCCAACCCAATGGTTAATCAGGCCCGTGCTGTCCCGTCCCAATTGCAAATAAATACATTTATTTATTAAATTCAGATCGATGTGTGTCAGGGCTAGCCATTCAGATCAATGTGTGTCAGTGCTAGCCATTCAGATTGATGTGTGTCCGTGCTAGTTATTCAGATCAATGTGTGTCAGTGCTAGCCATTCAGATAGATGTGTGTCAGTGCTAGCCATTCAGATCGATGTGTGTCAGTGCTAGCCATTCAGATAGATGTGTGTCAGTGCTAGCCATTCAGATCAATGTGTGTCCGTGCTAGTTATTCAGATCGATGTGTGTCAGTGCTAGCCATTCAGATAGATGTGTGTCAGTGCTAGCCATTCAGATCGATGTGTGTCAGTGCTAGCCATTCAGATAGATGTGTGTCAGTGCTAGCCACACAGTTGACGCTGCAAATACACACCAGGTGGTGCTCTTTGCTGAGAGGCTTCTGCAGCCGCAAATAGAAAATCAGCACCGTAGCACAACGCCAGCTAGCTAAATTCGCTCAGTGGAAATATGAATAAAAAAACTAAAGTTGCCCATCTCTGACATATGGGGACCAGTGAGGGATCTAAAGACTGGGACTGCAACACTTCCTGTCTGACACACAGTACAGAGAGACACTTCTTGTCTGAAACACAGTACAGAGAGACACTTCCTGTCTGACACACAGTACAGAGAGACATTTCTCATTCACCTTTCACCGCCATGTCTCATAGATACATGAGTACACGGGTGTACGAACACAGGCAGCGGAAAGACAGAGACAGAGTGCTTGAGACCGGAAACTATATCAACATAACGTAATATTTCTCCCTTGCTGCCAAAGGCAGCAGTGTAAAGCACTAAAGTGTAAAGCACTAAAAGCGAAAAGCAAACGGTCTTGGTTGTAGATGTGCAAGCGGTCTTAGTTGTAGATGTGCAAACGGTCTTGGTTGTAGATGTGCAAACGGTCTTAGTTGTAGATGTGCAAACGGTCTTGGTTGTAGATGTGTAAACGGTCTTGGTTGTAGATGTGCGTAAGAATTCGGTGAGTGCCTCGCTGAGACTGAGCTGAGGATGAAGATGATCTGCTCCCACTTGCACACGACTCCCATGGTGACTCACACAAGACATTGTTACTCACAAAAGAGCTTTCCAAAAAGCAGGTACCTTTTTGGCCCTAAAACCTTACAGCAGAGACCAATAGAATTCTACCTGTATGAGACAGTACGCAGATCTAGAAAGATTTACCTGTGTGACACGGGATATAGGTGTAGAGTGATTTACATGTGTGAAAGCATAAACATGCAGTGTATCAACATTACATTACATTACATTATAGGCATTTAGCAGACGCTCTTATCCAGAGCGACTTACACAGCATTTATTTTGCATTTATACATTATACATTTATACATTGATACAGCTGGATATATACTGAAGCAATGCAGGTGAAGTACCTGTATGAAAGTATATGATGGTATAGTATGATTTACCTGTGTGAGAAAATGTGGTTTACCTGTGTGAGACTATGTGGTTTACCTGTGTGAGACTGGTTGCAGGTGAGTATGGTTCATCTGTGTCAGACTGGTTACAGGTATGAGTGTGGTTTATCTGTGTGAGACTATGTGGTTTACCTGTCTGAGACTATGTGATGTACCTGTGTGAGACTGGTTACAGGTGAGAGTGATTTACCTGTCTGAGGCTGGGCACACACAGGTCCCAGCTCGGGGGCTCTGTGGGCGTGTCCTTGTTCTCACCCTCCCCTGAATCTCTCACCTGCTCCCAGAGCCTCCTCAGCTCCTCCACCTGCTCCAGTCTGTAGGACAGCTGTGGGACAGTCAAACACACGCACTCACACACACACACTGACCTGACATGTGTGTGCGTGTGTGTGCCTGCATATGTGAGTGTGTGTGTGTATGCATATGTCAGTGTGTGTGAGTGTGAGTGTGTGTGTGTGTGTGTGTGTGTGTGCGTGCGTGTGTGGTCCCACTCTGCTCTCCTGCCCTTTGTATCCAGTGTCTATTTTGGGACACGCTCACAGATTACAATCCCAATTTCCTCAACCCCCATTAATATATTCTGGGGATGTAATTATTTTTAACCTGAATGAGTGAGTAATGGGAGCAGCAGTGACAGCCCTGAGGGGCCTCCACACTGTCGTGCCGCCAAACGCAGAGCGGATACAATTAACCCGCTAATGGACCCAATTAGGCCCGGCTCCTGTGTGTCGCCACGGTAATGAGAAGCCTTGGTGCTCGTGGGGGGCGGGGCTGTCATATCTGCACGACGCGTGACATGTACACTGATCCGCCCACCTCATTGGTGGGAAACTTATCTGTCTGAGAGTTAGGCTCCCTTCACAACCTCGGGATTGATTGAGGGGCTGATAATTAGCCAAAGCGGGCGTGAAGGCGCTGTCTGAGGTCAGCTCTTATTTTAGGACTATTTTAGGACTTATCAGATCACAGCCTGAGGGGATGAACCTCCAGAGACCACCAGGAAAAGCACAGGGACGCCAGTGTGTGTCGGCTGGGCTAACCTAATGCCCCAAACTCACCTGACAAGGAAGCACTATCCAATGTCGCTGGAGAGAGGGGATGGTTGTACCTGGGGGTGAAGTGCATTGTGCGATGTACTGCAGGTGAGGTGCATTGTGGGATGCACTGGGGATGAGGTGCATTGTGGGATTTACTCGGGGTTAAGTGCATCGTGGGATGTACTGGGAGCGAGGTGCATTGTGGGATGTACTGGGGATGAGGTGCATTGTGGGATTTACTCGGGGTTAAGTGCATTGTGGGATGTACTGGGGGTGAGGTGCATTGTGGGATTTACTCGGGGTTAAGTGCATTGTGGGATGTACTGGGGGTGAGGTGCATTGGGGGATGTAGTGGGGGTGAGGTGCATTGTGGGATGTACTGGGGATGAGGTGCATTGTGGGATTTACTCGGGGTTAAGTGCATTGTGGGATGTACTGGGGGTGAGGTGCATTGTGGGATGTACTGGGGGTGAGGTGCATTGTGGGATGTACCTGGGGGTTGAGCATGTGGAAGTGGTCCTCTTCAGTCAGGTAGAGTTCAGCAGGTGAGTAAGGTCTGTCTGGGGTGCGAACGCCCTCCAGGAGCTCCCAAACCAGCAGAGTACACACCGACATGGCCTCTTTCTGCTGGAGCTGTTTCTACA